>JAFIDM010128416.1:49370-97165 GCA_023159025.1 Thereuonema tuberculata
TTTTTTTTTTTTTTGGTTGTTGAACCTGGAGATTCGGTGTATTTTTTTTTTGGTTGTTGAAGAGGAGATTTCGTTTTTTTTTTTTTTTTGGTTGTTGAATAGGAGATTTCGCCACATTGTGGCCCGCGAGATTCACAGCAAAGTCAATTTTGGCCCGCATATTACAAAAGGTTGGGCACCACTGGTCTAAGCGATCGAAGTAAAAGACGGAAGACCGAAGAATTCCGCACTACTATTGAGACAGAACAATTAACGTTTGCTTCTCATGTAAAGTTGCAAGCTGAAGGCAAAACAGATTAATCCAAAGTATTGAAATAAATTATTGTATCTCCTATGAGAACAACGAATTATAGGAAGGCCTACAAGGTTGTACCGCGGTGTCCCGCAGTTTCATCCGCGTTAAATTAAATATCTGTTTCATACCCATTATGAGTACATAACTAAGTGCATCGCATTAACTATAAATACTATCTGGAAATTATGTGGAAACATAAAAGGACCAATCACTAGAAAATAAACCGACTTGACAGAAACTGTCTTCAGTTTGATGGCTATATACTAAGAAATAATAAAATAGATAATGAGGTTCTTTACGAATACGATATATTTTAAATTATTTAATGAAAATTTACTGTACTTCATTGTAGATGATATTTTTAGTTTTTTCTCCTTATCTATAATATATTGTTACCTATTCATAACACGATCGTTGCAACCAATTAAAAAAAACTACCTACAAATTGATTTTATAAAACGTAACTAAAAATGTACATATATTAAGTCAAACGTACGCTTACCTATTACGATTAGTACCTATTATATAGGAAACGCATAGAATTATTCCACAAAATTTAGTTCTTTGAAGCAGAACGTTCAAGCAGAACTGTTGCTTAAAAGATCAACCACATGACTGAGCCGTACAGCGTTGAATTTAAACCTTTATTTAAATATTTTTAATTACTTAATTAAATTTATTATCTGTATTTATAATGACTATGTTTTGTATTAATTTCATTAAATCATACAATGTCCTTGTTATTATACATAATTATAATTGTAAGTTATTTTACATTGTTTTTTTGACTCATGCTACCTTCCCTTTCCCCCCTATTAATAGTGTGTTCGACCTCCCTTTCTCCCTATTAATAGTGTGTTGGACCTCTTTGTTGAATCTCAGATTGCCAGATTAGTTGATGCTTATGTTTACTGCTCCGCTCCTATTGATCGTAGCGTGATGTTATATAGCCTATTACCTTTCCCAATAAGCAGGCTCTCTAACGCAAAAAGAATTTTTCAAATCGGACTGGTAGTTCCTGAGATTAGCGCGTTCAAACATACAAAATCTTCTGCTTTATAATAGTAGTATAGGTACCGCAAAGCGATTATTGACATATTTGCAAGAAGTGGTGCAACTCTTAACGATGAAGATAGCAACAAATTGATATTAACTAGCAAGTGGAGATGGGATGGATCGCAGCAACTCAGTTTAAACAAAAATTTGAAAGCGAGTCCGGTTCGATGCAAACATTTTTCAAAGTTAGTTTATACCTTTACAAATAACTTGTGGCACGAACAATAAAAATATTATATGGCATAATCCACTACCCTCCTCGCCGCGGGTAATATCGGCGTATAAGAATAAGATTTGTTAAAGAAATTGCAGACATCACTAACGAAGAAATTCATTATATACAAAGTAAAATAAATGCATTAAGGCAACAAAGTTCACAGTAGCAGGTAAGAACTTCTCCGTACAACATACAGTGATTCTATCAATGATCTATGCCAAGGTGTGCAATGCTGCCAACCATGCTACATCAACAATGAAGTGTTATATCTGCGGAGCCACATCTAAAGATTTCAATAATTTAGCAAAGGCGAAAGAACTTAAGCAAGACATTGATATTTGGCTTTTTCAATATTGCATACCAGGATTGCATGGCAGCTTGGCCCATTTGGCCTATTAATTGAGAGTTAAAAACTGGCAATTAAGAGCAGAAAATCAAAAACATTGGAAAACATAAAAATATAGTATTCAAGAAGAGTTCAGAAGACAAATGGGACTAATCGTAGATGTTCCTAAGACTGGATTCCGCAACTCCAACGATGGGAACACCAGCAGAATGTTTTTCGCCGATCCAAAAATGTCAGCCCAAACAAAAGGTGTCGATTTCAATCTAATTTATCGTTTACACGTGATTCTAAAAGTTTTGTCAAGTGAACACAAAATAGACACCGAAAAACTTATGTGATGGATACTGCTAAACTGTACATTCAGCTATATCCGTGATATCCAATGACACCTGCAATGCACAAAATTCTCATTCATGATTCTGTTATATTGAATGCTTTGTTGGCAATAGGACAGCTATCAGAAGAAGCAGCTGAAGCCCGAAACAAACACTTTCGTGTTTCCCGCCAAAGGTTCGTAGAGAAATATTCCAGAGAAGCATGCAACTTAGACGTAATAAATCGACTGTTTCTCAGTTCAGATCCACTTTTAACAAGCATGAGGCCTATGCCTAAAAAAAAATACGAAACCGTTTTTGAAGCAGACTATACAAATGCTAGCGCCATCTGAACCTAAATATCTGTAGAGGAAAAAGCTGACACTTTGTCCTCAGATGAAGCAGAAGTGTCTTCTCATCTTCTGGTTAAAATTCAAAATTGCATTTTTTTCCTCTCTAAAAGTGTCAAAAATCGCCTTTGAACTCCTTCAATTTGTAAATTAGTTCAATATAAATAGATTAAATGCAAAAAAGTAATTTAGTTCGTTTTTTTTGGTAAAATTACCCCACTGTACGCCGCGCCGTTCTGTTGCGTGCATTTGTGTTGCCGGTAAAGGACATTTGAATAACTTTCTGTGAAACTGAGCTACTGTATGGCCAACACCTCTGTATTGTTGTATCGTTCATTTCTTGGAAATACAGCATTTCCAGACCCATGTTTATATGACATTTATTCGTTGTTTTGTATGATTGAATACAACCGTTAAGTTTGACAGCACATTTCAGGTACACCTTATATTATCTGATAAATGTGTTTGTAAATAATAGAGATTTTCTTTCAATAACTTTCAATAACTGTTTATTGAAATCATCGAAAAAATTAGTAAAAACCATGAAGACATGTTTTAACGAAAAATTAAATTGAATCTCTAACATTAAATAAAAGCTCTAGCATTAGTGTAGTTTTTTTGAGCCTATTTTAAAAGACGTAATTACACTATTATACTTTCGAAAGACTCTTTCAAGCAATTGAGTAAATGAAAATATTAAAATTATTAAATAATATTTAGTTGATACCTATGTATTAGATTTTATGTAATGCTTAAAATGTCTCCTATAATTTCTTCTTTAGCTAATTGATATACCAGGTCTCTTTATACGTATTGAGTGACCGTCAATTTGTACTAATTTAACATTTTATGCAACAATGGTTATTAAAAATTTTATACATCAATAAACATTTATGATAAATTTTGTTACAGAAAAAAAAGATGAAGACAAAAAACTAAAATTCGACACAAACTCATTAGAAGCTCAACTATTCACACTGCCGTCCGGAGGTAAAGTCGCAGGGCCCATTAAAAAAACACCCCCCCCCCCCCGACCCACAAATGGAATAAAACACACACAGAGGATTAAAGGAACTAAGATATTTTCTATTCTTAAACAAAACTACATCTCATACAATCTTCTTATCTTTTGGACAAAGATTACAAATGAAAGGTTTAGATCAATTACCAATGAACTTTGATAACAAATATAATAAGATTGAATGAGAGGGCGCCACCGTCGTGAATGGAAATAGACGTGTTCAAACTGAGCTCCGGGAGTCAAGACTAAGTAAGTAGTGACTATAATGTAAATTAGTGAATTCCTTCGAAAATAAGAGACTTTTGATAATAACAAAGAAGTGAACAATTCAAAAGAAAAGAACAAAGAACTGTAAGAGATTAAAAACCCCATAGTGCTATCTGACCCCAGAGTGCGGAGACACGAGGGGTAAGAAAAAAATAGGACGCAAAAACGAAGGTACTATTAGAACGGAACAGTTGTGGAGATAAAAGGTACAAATAACAGAAAGCAAAGAAAAGATGAACGAATATATTACACGTTTCAGGAGAAGAACAGGATCTCTAGGTGAATGGGAGGCAGAAAAAGCAAAGCAGATTACTGAAGTGGACAAGTCCGAATTAACATGGAAAGACCCATTTCAAAAAGGAGGGAAAGTAGGAAGATCACCGCAGGCCAAAAGATAAAAAGAGGATTTAGAGACGAAAATAACAGGAAAAGAAAATCAAAATTTGATTAGGGAAGACCGAATAGAATTAATAATGAGAGAGATTCTAACAAAAGTGAATGGAATTGAAAGTGACATTAAAAGTTTCAAAGAAGAAAATAAAATGTTTATAACACAAATAGAGGAATTGATAAGGAAAATAGAAAGAAGTGAAGAAGAGAAAGAGATAATAAAGAAAGAATTGAATGAAATAAAAATAAATCAAGAGAAACAAATTATGGAACTGAAGGAGAAATTAAGGAAGCAAGAAGATAGAAATAGAAGAGGCAATTTCATATTGGAAGGTTTGGCAGAAGAAGAAGGAGAAAATTGGAATAGAACAGAAGAAATGACAAAAGAGTTTATAAGAAAGAAATTAAAGATTGACTTAAAAATTACTAGAGCTCACCGCATAGGAAAAAAAAACAAAGCATACAATAGAAGAATAGTAGTAAAATGTGAGTCAGAAAAACAAAAGGATGAAATAATGGGAAATAAGAAAGACCTAAAAGGAACTGCATACAAGATTAAGGAAGATTTTTCAGAAGAAACAAGAGAAATAAGAAAAAAGCTAAATGATATGGCATTAGAAGAAAGAAAAAAGGGGAACCTAGCAGTAGTGAAGTATGATAAGCTGATTGTTAATGGAAATTATGTATGAAGTTATGAAAAATAGAATAAACTGGTGCGAAATATGTAAGTTAAAACAGGAGGAGATAAGGAAAATTTCAAGATTCAGTGCAGGAGAAAGCACAAATGTGGAAAAAAATAATCAATCTATAGAGGATCAAAAAAACTAAATGATGAAAAAGAGAAATATAATAAGCAAGTGAAAACAGAAAAGACATTGTTAGTGGAGGAGGAAAGAATGCAAAATACTGATCCAATTGAGATAAAGAAAAAGAACCAAAAGGAATTTGTAAAAAAAGGAACAGAAATAGTGAAAATAAATAATCAAAAGAAGGAAAAGATAAAAGAAGAAATAAGAAGTAAGAGGAAAAAAAATAAAAACAATAGCATGTTAGAAATAATTGCATGGAATGTAAATGGGTTAAATGATAGAAAAAATATAGAAATTTGGGAAATTATAAAAGAATATGAAATTATTATTTTAATAGAAACTTGGTGTATTAACTATAAATTTGTGCACAAGTTAGATAAGAAAGATAGTTACAATTGGTATCATAAATTCGCAGTGAAAGAAAAAAAAAAGGAAGACCTATAGGAGGAATTAGTGTAGGTTGGAAAAAGAAAAAAGAAATAGAGGATATAAATTTTACATGTATAGAGGATGGAATTATAATGGGTTTAAGACATAAAAAAGAAAAGTATCAAATAGTGGCAATATATAACAAAAATATAGAAAGGCTACTAAACAGAATAGAAAATAAAATTTTCCAATCACAAGCAAATAACGATAAGGTTATTTTAATTGGGGATTTTAATAGTAGAATAGGGGAATTAAATAGTGTATGTAATAACGATAAGGAAACTGAAATGTATGAAAGAAACTCAAAAGATAAGATCGTGAACAAATATGGAGAAATATTGATAAATTGGGCTAGAGAATATAATTTAGAAATTTTAAATGGAAATAAAGAAAAGGATATAGAGGGAAATTGGACATTCATAGGAGGCCAAGGATGCTCAGTAATAGATCTATTATTTGTCAACGAAAAAGTGTTAGAAAAAGATTTTATTTTTGAAATACTAGAAACAGAGATCTCAGATCACATGCCGATAACAATAAGAAATACAAAATTACAAACTGAAAAAAGAAAAGAAATTAATAAAATAATTAAAGTAGATGTAAATTTTAATAAGGAAAATGAGGAGTTATATAAATCTGTAATAACGAATCATATGGAAAAGTTAGGGCAAAACGAAGAGGTAAACGAGATATATAAGAATTTCAAAGACATATTAGAAAATGGAATTACTAAAATTAAAGAAAAGGAAAATAAAACAAGAGAAAGAAATAGAATTATAAATTGGTTTGACAACGAATGTAAGGAAAAAAAAAAGAAAGTAAAAAGTAGTCTTAGGAACTTTAGAAAATATAATGAAGAGAGATTAAGATTAGAATATATAGAAGATAAAAGAATATATAGAAATACCTGTAAAGAAAAAAAATTAAAGTATAATGAAGAACTAACAAATAAATTTATTGGAATAAAAACAGGAAATGAATTTTGGGAGTTAATTAAAAAGTTTAGAATTAGGACAGTATTTACAAATTATTCAGATTATATAGAAAAGGAGGATATGGAAGAATATTTCCTTAAATTACTAGAGCGGTCCTGGACAAAAAAAAATTAAGTGGGTAGGGGAAGAGGAAGAAATGTATGAAAAGGTAGAAATGGTTAACACAGAAATAGAGAATAATCCCCTCGATGAGCAAATAGAAAAAAGGGAATTAGATTTAGTAGTGAAAAAATTAAAAAAAGATAAATCACCAGGCCCAGATGGTATTAGAAATGAATGGATAATCAATGCACCTAATAAATTATTAGAATCGATATTAAATTGGTATAATGAGATTTGGAAAATAGAAAAAATTCCAGAGAACTGGAGAAATGGAAAAATAATACCATTGTATAAAAAAGTAAGTAAAAGTGATCCAAAAAACTATAGGGGCATTACACTTCTAAATACATCCTTTAAAATCTTTACAGAAATTTTAAAAAATAGATTGGAGAAATGGCTGGAATATAATAACATAATAGTAGAAAATCAGGCAGGTTTTAGAAAAAATTATTCAACTCAGGATAACATATTTATTTTAAATGCACTTATAGACTTAAAATTAATGGTTAAAAGGAAAAAACTTTATGTAATGTTTATAGACTTTAAAACCGCATTTGACAGCGTCGATAGAAACATATTAATGAAAGTATTAATCAAAATAGGGATAAAAGGAAAAATGTTAAGTATGATAAAAAATATTTATGAAGAGACTAGAAGAAATGTGGGAAATAACATAGGAGGGAGGGAAATATTCATCACAAAAGGAGTTAGACAAGGATGTAGCATGAGTCCCATTCTATTTTCAGTACTAATAAATAATTTAGAATTAAAGTTAAGAGAGGAAGGATGGGGAGGCATCAAGTTAAAAAAGGAAAGAGTATTTAGTCTAATGTATGCAGATGATTTAGTAATATTAGCGGAAACACAAGCAGAACTTAGCCGAATGATAAAAGTTCTACAAGAATTTGTAAATGAATACTGTCTAAAAATTAATCTAGAGAAAACGAAAATTATTATTTTCAGAAATAGTGGAAAGAAAGCTAAATTAGAAAAATGGGGGTGGAACAATGAAGAGATTGAAGTAACAAATAAATATCAATATTTGGGAAAATGGTTCACATCACAAAATAGCAATAATGTAAATATAAAGTATAGAAAAGAAAAGGGAATAGCAGCAACATGGGAATTAATAAAATTAATTAAAAGAGCGAAAATAAATGATTGGAAAAAAATAAAATACATGTTTAATAATATGGTTAAAAGTGTTATTTGCTATGGAATGGAAATAGAAGGATGGAAAATCAAAAAGGAATTAGAAAATATACAATATTTATTTATTAAGTTATATTTTAATATGGAAAAAGCTACTCCAAATTATATTATGGAAAATGAATTAGGATTGTATCCAATAAGAATTGATTGTATTAAAAGGAGTATAGACTATGTAATCAAAATTGTAGAATTAAATGAAGATCGATTACCAAAGTTAATATTAGAGAACATGGTGGAAAATGCAAAGAAGGGGAATAAATGTAAATATATAAAAGAGATTGAAAAAACATTTAATGAAGTAGGATTGGGGATAGAATGGGAAAAAATAATGGATTGTAATTATTGGAGGGAATGTAAAACAGTAATTATTAAAAAATTGATGGAAATAAATATGCAATGTAATTATAACAAAATACAGAAATCGAAATTTAATAATTACTATTGTAAATTAGATGTTCAAATAGAAGGGGCCAGGTATTTATGTGAAAACATGATCCACCCCTACTGGAGAGAAATATACTTTAAAATTAGATGTGGTAGTATTTGGAAGGCAAGTAAATATTGGTTAACTAAAGAAGAAAGGAATTGTAGATTAGGATGCAATAATTTAGAGGATTGGAACCATATAATTTTAGAATTTGAAAATATGAAAGAAGAAAGAAAGAAGTTAGATATAGAAAAGATTTCCAATAGGGGTGGATGGTGGATTTCACAGTTAAATCAAAACAGAATTAATAATGAAATATGTAAATATATTAAGGTATTTTTAGTTAAAATAGAAAAGAAAGAATAAATAAGGGTGTAAATAAATATATATATTAATAAGATTATTGTTATTTAGGATGTTAAGATTATAATGTAATAAGGATATTACTATTATTAATAGCAATTTGAGTAGATTTAAGTTAAATGTATTAAAACTGAAAATGTATTACCAATGATGTAAAAAAAAATTGTATTATTAATATTTGTATTATATTAGTATTATCTGTATTGATATAATTATTGTTAATAGTAGTTTGAGAAGATTGAAGTTAAAACAAAACGGAAAATGTATTACCAATGTTGTAAAAAAAAAAAAAAAGGTGGAAGAATCCCCTTGTAAAGGGTTAACACCCACAACAAGTAAAATAAATTATTATTATTATTATTATTATAATAAGATTGAATAATCAGCATCACTTTCCGCATGAACACTCGCTGACGGGAGTTTAGCTACACTACGCTTAAGACACACAATTAAAAATATCTCAGCGTAATAGCTTCAAACACTCAGGATTAAATAAAGGAGCAAAATACTAAACAAATAAACAAATAACTCAATGCAAATCAATTAAGTTAAGAGTGGGTGAATGCTCAGCTTCTCGCTGGCCAGCTGAAAATTATTGATGATAAACATCCTATCTCTAATCTTTCTTAAATAACAAGTAAATATTAAGAGTAATTATTAAATTGAATATTATAAGATTAATGTTGAATTTTAACGTGTGTGAAATTTAACGGTGAAGTTTTATAAAAATGGCCAGGCACACAATAATTTAAAAAAATATATATAAACACATTAAAATCTCGACCAGGTTTCGATCGGATCTGCTGATCTTTTTCAAGACTTGATAAAGATCGGCAGGTCCGATCGAAACCTGATCGTGATTTTAATGTGTTTATATGTTTTTTAATTATTGTGTGTCAGGTCTTTTTTATAACTTCACCATTATAAGATTAATATAGCATAACTTTAGTGATAACTTCTTCATATTAAGTTCAGTCTCTCTCGCTATTTCAACACTTATCTTTTGGGGGGATGATTCGTCTTTTAAAAAATTTCAAAAAGTTACAACCAGGACTTATCAACAAAAAATGTACTGGAATACGGCCTCTGAAGAAATAATAGATCGTACACACATCACAGCAGAAGACGATTTCCGTTTGCATAAGATGACCACCAGATGGATGCTGTTAGCCAGATATTAGTCAAGATTAAACACAGCCGCCATATCTCATCGAATTCCATCCAAGAAAGATTTTCAATAGTGAAAGGGGGACCCAACTTGCCAAGCGAATCCGTAAATGAGGTTCCGAAACGTCGTGTTGTAAAGATAATTAGAATTTCATACCTTTTTTGTCTAACCCGTGCCAATATAGTAGGCAACGTATAATCTTTGATGTTCAGGCACGTTAAATAGTCTTATATTTATACTTATCTTTTGCTAATAAAGCTCACAGTTTTTCCAAAGATTAAAAGTTCATCATTTATTTTAAACAAAAAGCCACTTTTATTATTATTTTGACAAATAATTTTAAAAAACTTAACATCTATTGTTCATTTTTTTCTTTTGAGGCACCACTGGGCTTCCGATTAACATTTTATGTTCACAGCAACAATTTAAATTAATTATTTTTATTTTTTTATTTTTTAATGTTTATTAGACCTATTAAGGTGTACTTATTATATGTACACCTGTAATATAGGTTCTGAGAATTTAATCTAAAGGATCATTTTCCATCCAAAAAGAAAAATGAAACAAAACAAAAGAAAAAGAAAAAAAAAGAAACATGATGAGTAACTAGATTACGTAATGAATTTTATATTTTTATCTATTACGTCGACAATAAAAAAATTTTTATATCTCCATTTTTTTGGTTATTGTAATTATCCCAGTTAAGTTGATGAAAAAGTTTATATATAATATTACCATTTATAAGGTACCCAAAATTATTTTTTATTTTTTTATCATTTATTGAACTAAGCTAATTGTTTCTAGTAATATTGTTTTTATTATAATTTTTTTCCTTTTTTATTTTAAAGAAATTTTTGAGAATTGTCTTATAAATAAATTTCTCTTCTGTAATTAATACTTTGAATTTTTTCCTTATTTCATTCCTTTCAACTATACTTTTTTTATTAAAATTATAAAAGATATTTTTTAGTATTTTAAAACATTAAAAACATTATAAACGCACCAAAATTATAAATTAACAACTTCTTTTATTTCACTTAACATCTCCAAAATGCAATATTTCGAGAATTCTAATCGAAATATTGCATTTTGGAGATGTTAAGTGAAATAAAAGAAGTTGTTAATTTATTTTAAAACATGTTCTATTTATATTTTCAATTTGTTTTTCATTAATAAAAATCCAACTATCCAGGTTATAATCTAAAATAGAATCCACAAGGGATTTATAAATTATTATTTTTTTGTTTTAACGGAATAATTTGCTTAATGTGATAGAACAGGTAGGTCAATGAGCTCAGTTTATTTATAACATATTGTTAATGTGGAGTCCATGTAAATTTATCATCTATAAATACACCCAGGTATTTATATTGAGTGACGAAGTCTATCTTTTCGCTATCACATAGGACATTGTTTATTTGTTGAGGATCCTCCAAGTTTTTGCAATCTTTTTTATGCAGAAAACAATATAAATTTTTATTAATAATTTTGTTCTTATTTTTTGTAATCATTACTTTTGTCTTTTTGATATTGATTGTCATTTTGTTATCAATAGCCCAATTATTTATCTTATTTATGTCAATTTGTATTCTGTTATTTGCATTCCACTGATTTCTGTCTCTCGTAAGAATTAGGACATCATCAGCGTATAAGTAGATGTTAGAGTAGATTATACAATACAATTATTTATAGAGTTCATATACAGGTTGAACAATAGAGGTCCCAAATTTGAACCTTGTGGGACCCCAGATCTGATGTTGTAAGATTTACTGACATACTTTTGTATTTTAATTTTCATTTTTCTGTCTTTTAAATAGTTCTTTATTAGATTATAATTTTTTCCTCTAATGCCAATGGCTTCTAGTTTTTCCAGTAATAATTTATGATTTACGCTGTCGAAGGTTTTGCTGAAATCTATAAAGATAACGTCAATAATTTTTCCGTTATTGAGTTCATTATTTATATTATCACAAAGATTTTTTAATAAGGTACCAGTACTTTTACCAGGTTGGTATGCATATTGATTACAATTTAGAATATTTTTTACTTTTATATAATTAAACATCATTTTATATAAATAATTCTCGAATATTTTTGAGATACTCGAGAGTAAAGATATAGGTCTGTAGTTTTCAAAATTATAGTAATTTTTTGTAATTCCACCTTTGTATATCGGAATAATATAAGCAACTTTCCAAAAATTTGGATAGGTTTCAGTACTGATTATATTTTCAAATAATAATTCCAAAAACTATGCAAATAATTTCTTACGTTTTTTAATTTCCTTCTCTTTAATTAAGTCACATCCATTTGAATTATGATTTTTCAGATTAGATATGATTTTTGTGATATCATGCAAATTAGGAGGAAATAATACCAAAAGTATCCTTTTGAGTATTATTTTCATAATTTATTAATTGTGCATTTGAATTTGTATTTGTATTATTAAGTCAAATAATTTTCTGAAATGAATGCAATATATTTCTTATGCCTTCTTTAAGAAAATAGAGAAATTAGTTTTTATTCTAGTACCTCTTAAAAATTTTATCGTCTTTTAACTTTAATTTTCTTTGGGTGTTTTGAGAAAATAATGTTTTTAGGTTTGAGTTGACTCACACTGATATAAGATTCTCTTTTTTTCTCTTTATTATTGTAAAGTGATTTCATATAACAGAATATATATTGCTCAGGCTGCTTGGAATTGGGCTTCGAGATATCTTGATCCTCATCATATTGTCTCCTGACAATTTTTTGACCACACTTGACGATGTTCTTGGTCATTCCATCGGTTTCGACATTCTTATCCGTTCTTAGGTCAACTATTTCATTATCCTCATCTTTGGATAATTCAACCACAGAAGGAGATGGCGATAGAGGGGATGATGTTGATGTAGATGGAGCCTTTCAAGAATTAAATTTAAACCACCTTGGAGGTTTCATCATGTTTATTTTTAAATTGCATGTAGTTATTTGTATTATTTTGAATTGCCATCTATTATTTGTATTTGAGTTTCATATAGCATGGGCTGTTCCAGTTGCACCAAGACTCCCCATTTTAATTTGAATGCCATTAATTCTACGGGAATCTTCAACTTTATATTTTCTTCTGTTATTACAATTAAATTTGAAATGTCGTCCATCTTTTTTCTGAGTTCATCAGCAGACTCTATATCCAACGATATTCCACTTCTCAATTCTTCAAAGCAACGTGTTGTTTTGAATAGTAAAATTTTCGAATACGGAATACCACTTGATTCTCGCCTTGTTTTTCATAAGTAAGTAATAAATAATCACCCAATGTGATAGAGTTGGCGATGATAGTGATGGCCGAATCACAGGTAAACTCTATTGCAAAAAAAAAGAAAGCAAAACAAATGGTTAGTGAGTTTCGGCTTGAAAACGAAATGATAAAAGAAAAAAAACGAACATACAAAATTTAATGCTCCACACAGATTTATTTTTGGAAATAAAAAGAAAGAATGTGAAATCAGAACGAACAATGCTAATTCTAAATTTAAATAATTTTATAGAAAGAAAGTAATAATATAAAAGAAGATTTTTTTTTAATTTGTTGCGTAAAATCGTACATAAATTATTTTCGCATTATGAAAAAAAATTTTTTTTGAAAGTAAAAATTAATAATGTTAATTCAGAATTTGAATATTATTATTGAATAAAATATGGAAAGATGAAAGGAATTCTCCTCCATGGTGTGTCTACCTTGTCGTGGTGGAGGGGCTTGTGTGCACCAATGACCCGGAGAGCTATGCCGGCGGTAGCGTAGCTACTGGTAGGGCCTCCCAAGCCGGTTTGGTCGAAGGGTAGGTGCCAGACCAAATGACCAAAAGAATCAACAAGAATAATAAACCGGATGATTTTAATGGACAGCGACTAAGGCTACGGAAAAGGACTATGATTATGGCTACCTGGAATGTGCAAGGTATTAGATCAAAATGGATTGATGTAATGAGAGAGATTGATTCGATGAGAGTCGATATGATTGTTTTAACAGAGACTAAAAAAAAGGATTAGGAATAGAAAAAACTGGAGAATTTATTCATTTATACTCAGGAGTTCCAAAGGAGGAAAGAGCAAAACGAGGAGTATCAGTTTTAATGAAAAAGAAATTTGAGAGAAATCTTAAGAACTTTGATGCTGTGGATGAAAGAATTTTAAAGATCAATATGGATATTTTTGGAAGAAGAATTACTATTTTGGGAATTTATGCTCCGAATAATGATGAAATTATTGAAGTTAAGAATATGTTTTATCATAAACTGCAGGAAATTATTGATGAAATTGGAGGAACAAGAGAAATTATAATGATGGGTGATTTCAATGGAAGAACTGGATGCAGGAAGAGAGATAACATTGTTGGAGAGTTTGGAGAGGATGTAGTCAACGATAATGGAGAAAGACTTATTGAATTTTGCAGAACTAACGATCTCAAGATTACAAATGGTTTTTATAAACACAAAGATATTCATAAATATACATGGTATCAGCATACTAGACAACTTAAAACAATTATTGACTATATAATTATTAAACAAAGGGCTCAATTAAAATTATTAGACATCAGAGTACAGAGAGGAGCAGAATGTGGCTCAGATCATTTTATGGTGCGAGCAAGACTTGCATTTCCTTATTCGGCTAATATAATTAGAGAGAAAAGAAATCCCACAGAGATGGACGATATTGATATCCCAGAATATATGTTGGAAGGATTAACAGAAGAGAGTACAAAAGGACTTTTTCAAGTAAGATTAGATGAAAAATTAGAAGAAAGGAATTATACTAATACAACCGAACTATATCAACATATTAAATCATCTTTACACCAGGCTGCAAAGGAAGCACTAGGACAAAAAAGAAAAGGCAAAAATTCCCAAAAAAACTTTTGGTGGGATAAGGACATTGAAAAGATTGTACAACAGAAAAAAGAAGCCTATTTGAGGTGGATGAGTTCAAAAAAGGAAGAGGATAGACAAATTTATAGAACTTTTAGAAATGAAACTAAGAAATTAGTAATAGAGAAAAAAAGAACATCCTGGGATAAAAAATGCAGAGAAATTGAGACATATATAGGAGGAAGACGATGTACAGAGGCATGGAAATTTTTAAGGAATATTAGAAAAGAAGGTAATAATTCATGGCAAGGAATATCGGTTGAGAAATGGGAAGAATATTATATGACTTTGCTTACAGAAACTAGAAATGAATTTCAAGTAAAAAATACACATATTGATACCATACAACAACCTATACTATTGGAACTTGAGAGAGTTAAAACAGCAATTAAAAAATTAAAGAATCAAAGAGCAAGTGGTCCCGGTGGAATATCAGCAGAACTAATCAAAAATGGAACAGATAAATTGCTAAGATTAATTACACAATTATTCGAAAGATGTTTAAACGGAGAAGAAACACCAGAAGAGTGGAGAATTGGATATTTAACATCAATTTATAAGAAAGGAGACAGACAAAAATGTGAAAATTACCGTGGCATTACTGTAAAAGCAACGTTTAGTAGACTGTATGGACGAATTTTAAAAGATTTTCTTGAAGAAGAAATAAGAATTAAAGAAAGTGAAGAACAAAGTGGATTTAGAGCAGTAAGATCATGTATGGATAATATATTTTGTCTTAAACAAATTATTGAAAAGGAAATGGCGGTGGGAAATCAAATTCATCTTCTGTTTATTGATCTAACGAAGGCATATGATAATGTTCCAATCGCAAAATTATGGAATGTATTAAAGGAAACAAACATAAATTTAAATATTATTAGAGCAATTCAAGAACTTTACAGACAATCAAAAACAAAGATTAAAGTAGGTCAAAGATTATCAAAAGGCTTTATAACAGATAAAGGACTCAGACAGGGATGTTGTATCTCCCCAACACTTTTTAAAATTTATGTTGAAGCAGCATTAAAAGTTTGGAAAGAAAACTACAGAGGATTGGGACTTAATGTGAAAGGAACGTCAATGTTTACTCTGCAGTTCGCAGATGACCAAGTCATAATTGCAAAGAGTAAAAATGATTTAGAGAGAATGACGATAACAATTAAGGAAGAATATGAGAAATGGGGACTATACATGAACGTCAGCAAGACCAAATATCTATGTATAGGAGGAAATGAGACGGACCAAAATCTAAATAATAACATGAAAATAGAAAGCTGTGAGCATTATAGGTATCTCGGAGTAGACATTAATAGAGAAGGCAGAGACTCACAAGAAATTAAAAACAGAATTTGTCAAGGAAGGAAGGCTATAAAACTATTAAATTCTATTTGGTGGAGTGAAGAGATCTCTAGGAAAATAAAGTATAATATATACAATTCTATTGTAAAGAGCATCTTGTTATATGGGGCAGAGGGATGGAGAATTACGGAGACAGAAAAAAAAGAAATTAGCGGCAGTGGAAATGGATGCCCTAAGAAGATCATGCAGAGTATCAAGAATAGGAAGAACAAGAAATGAAAGAATCAAAGAAATGATGAAAATAAAAGAAAACATTTTGGACGATCTTCAAAGAAAACAATTAATTTGGTTTGGTCATGTTAAAAGAATGAATGACGAAAGACTGCCCAAAATCGCTTTGATTACAAAACTAATCAAAAAAGGAAATGAGGAAGACCACGAAAGGCTTGGATGGACGATATTAAAAAAGCAATGAGGATTAGAAGTCTGGAAGAGGAATGGACCCTTGACCGGAAGACCTGGAATGGACTTCTTGCAGATTCTTTCGGAAGGCGGCACCTGACGCCATGAACCGAGTTTATATACATAAGATGAAAGGAATTAATCTTTTTTTTATACAAACAATGAAGTCATGTATAAATTGTGTTATCGTTATGAAAAGAAAAGATAATTTTTTTGGAAATAAAAAGAAAGACTATGAAAACAGAATCTAAAAGATATTAACTTGAAAAATAACGAATATTTTTAATCCTAAAATGAGATAATGTTATAAGAAGAATGTGGCAATCATCTTTTTTTTCTTGGTAATTAAAAGCAAGCAGAAAGTAAAATGAAATGAATTGAATGAAAACCAAAAAATAAAAAATTGATTTCCACTTACAGCCTCCATTAATTGTTTCATTGGAATTAAATAAAAAATTTCAACTGCCATCTTGTAGATATTCAATGTGCGTTTCAGTTTTTAGAGTGGTTGTGGGTAAAATGACACGTTACCAAAGATAAAAAGTTAATGAAATTACACCAGATTATTGAGCATCTTTTTTTTTAAAGGTCTGTCCCCTACAAGAGATAAGTTTGATAAAACAAACTTAACTTTGCAGATGACTGGACTTTTGTTTTTAATGGTCTGACTCCACAACAGATAAGTTTGATAGAACGATTGATAAATTAATCTTCTCACAAGAGATTAGTCATCACACAAGAAATAAGTTTAATTGGTGATGAATTTTTTAGTATGCTGATTCTCGACAAAAAAATAAAAATGAAAGTTACTTTAACTCGTTTACAAACCGTTGTATACAAATAAAAAAAATAAAAATCATAATATTCTATGAAAGAATAGAAGATACAAAAGAAAATATATTAATATGAAAAATAAATTTAACGTGCTGTGAAAATAGTAAATAAATAAAGGAAAAGAAAAACAGCACCTGAACAAAAGGAGAAAAAATTGCCTTTCTGATTTTAGATTATGGGGAGGAGTTGGGAGTAGTTGGGAGGAGTTGGGAACTGAGTTGGTTTATTTATTTACTATTTTCACAGCACGTTTATTTTTCATATTAACATGTTTTCTTTTGAATCTTCTATTCTTTCATTAAAATCCTATTTGCCTACAGTTCCGTAGGAAAAGGTGTTGCTGGCGTCGGATGATGCAGCAATTTATTTTTCTTGCTTTTTGTTGTGAGTGGGACCACTGCCAGATTGACAGGGGTTCTCACTAAGAAGATCTTGCCTTTCTGATTCGGTTAGGATGAGGCAGGGTTGGGCTTATGAGTCCATTGCAGGACGAAACGGCCGTTCCCACAGAAAGGCAATTTCTTCTTCTTTTGTTCAGGAGCTGTTTTTCTTTTCCATTATTTATTTATATAATTGCAACATTTAACCATTTTTCTTTCTACTCTCGTCAAAGGAAAATTCTTATTTATTAACGTTGGAATAGAGGCGTTTATTCCCAACGATGAAAAAACGGAATTTTTAAACTCAATTTCAAGTAAAGTTTCAAACATTTCAAAATTTATTTCTATGGACAAAGCATTCAAAACTGACATTTATTTACTTTTTTTTAGATCACTATTCTCGAGAATTTATTTTGCTTTCTAGATAAAAAAAAATTGAAAATGAAAGTTAGTGTAATCCGTTTAGAAACCCATGTATACAAATAAAAAAATAAAAAAATTAAATCAACAATCGTTTTGGAGATTTTTTTTTTCTTATTTTAATGTTTTTCAGTCCCATTATTTTATAGTTTATTATATTTATCAATAAGTTAATTCAATTAATTATCATTCTTTAGTGTAATTAACCCATCCACCATATCAGAGATTAATCTCTGTTTTATTTCTTTAAATGTTATATTATCTTTTTGAATTATATCTACTTGACTAAAAATCTTGTACTTGACATAGTTATTTAGTCTGTTTCCGAAATTATTTCTGATTTTATCTATTCTAAAAATTTTATTCCAATTATATCTTGTTTTTAACTCCTCATATTATTTTTATAATGTTATATTTCAAATATCAGAAAATTTGAATGGATGATTATTTCTTCACAAATCATTTTAATTCAATATATACTGAAGGGAAAAAGATACACGCACACATACTTATAAGTACGATTTGTTTTAAAAATAAAGAAGACAACCAAAAATATATATCGTATAAAAGCTTACATTTGACAATTTCGCCTCAGATATAATTTTAACATTTAACTTTTTTCTTTCTAATCTCATCAAAGGCAAATTCTTATTCATTTTCATGGGAAATCCAGACTTTTATTCCCGATGATGAAAAAACAAAAAAACAAAAATTATTAACTTAATTTCAAGTAAAATTTCAAACATTTCAAATTTTATTTGTGTGGACAATATATAGCTGCCAAAACTGACAATTATATACTTTTTTTTTAGATCACAGTTCTCGAGAATTTCTTCTGCTTTCTCGAAAAAAAATAAAAATCAAAGATATAATGTATTTCTATTTATCAACTACTATTTTTTTGTCGGAAAAATGCTTCCTAATTCTCTACGATTACATGTTGTAACATAATGATTTTAACTGAGAACAACATTATATGATTGTTTTTAATTATCAAATTCATCCATCACAAATAGTGATCTCAAATGTTCTTTTTGAAATAATTTTCAAAATTATTATGATCACTCCTCTCCCATCGTCCCTCCTTTCCCTCCTGGGGAAAATTACCGTGGTGCGATTACTCTTTATCATCCAACTTTTTTCTTAAAATTATGCAAATAGTGTATAATTTCTCCAACATTCTTTTTCAAGTAAAAAAAAATTTCTAATGTTACATTGTCATTACAGATCTTTCTTTCACGCTATAATTATACTTCATATAATAGTCAGAAGGTGATATGTCTTAAAAACCCCATTCGTTAATTTGACCTACAATACGAAATTTTAAAATCAATTTCAGGTAGATTTCCAAACTTGTTATCTTTACTGTATCATTACGGGATCTCGATACAAAGGTTAACGGAAATAACTATAAGAAAAAAATACGGTACCTCTGAAATCTAAAAATATTACAATAAATACATATTAAAAAGGAAATAAAATTATTTTCTTAAGATGTTTTTAATTTTATAATTATCGCAATACACCAAATAAAAGATTCCTTAAAAAACAATTTACTTACCGGTGGTTAAATAAATATCATACTGATAATGACATCGGGAGGAAGATGGCGTTAGATGATCATTTCTGTGTCCTCTCGTCTTTCAACATGTGAAGGAAATTAAGTCCGTATTTTTTCAGAGGAATGGTTGAAAATTAAGATCTACAGTCTCAAGAAGAAACATTTTTCTCTATATAAATTATTACATTTAAAAAATCATCTTCAAACTTAAGATAAAGGAGAGAGTTGTATCTTGAGTCATTTTTTTGAATTATTGTAATAAATTCAATCTTATTAGCACTTTTGCAGGTTTTTAAACTCAATTAATTCTTTCATACGTTTTTTTACATATTTACTTTGGAAATAACCTATTAAATCAGCTCGACAATTTAAAAACAAAACAAAAATACAACTTAAAGGTTGCATTTATTCTGATGATATTAATGAAGTGATAGCACCAGAAATCACCAATAGATTAACTGCATTTTCAATTGAATTTAGTCTGACTCGAAACGCCCTTTCAATAACTGAGATTATCCAATATTACATTGTGTTGATTTGTACAACTTGCGCATTGGAATGTACTGGAAATGAAATCTGTAGCAATTGTTTTCATGCTGGAATGATTTCTGTACCTTATCGGACTAATCGGATCTTCTATTGTACATGCTGATATTGTACAACTGTTCATTCTGGATGGGAGATTTTAATGTCAGTCACACTTAATTCATAATACTCAAGAAATCTGTCAGCTAGACAACTGTTTTCACTGAAAATTATCTTACTTAGAAGCTTCGGTTTAGCATTTTCATTTTCCAAAATCAATGATTAACAGAAAAAATTAAATGATCAAATATTTCTTAATAAATTATTTCTCTTTAATGTAGAAATACCCTAATATCATGAAAGTAACAAAATTATTATTCTCATTACTGTTTTAGTAAAATTCGAAATAATGTCGTTTGAACATTATTAAATAGAAAGCAGTGAATTCTTCAACAATTCATCTAAATAAAAAATACTTCAGTAAAGTTAATATACAAATTTTCTAAATAACAATGAACAAGCGAAACATAAAAAAGAATGACAAATGAAATTTAATGTGCGTAGAACATTTTCTACAATAAAAGAAATGAAAGAACGCACATAACTAAAACAAAACAAAAATTCACTAAGCAATTTTTGATATTTGTACTGGATCCGATTCTCACCAGTCCGATCCGCCCAGTACCCTACCTCAGTGAAATGGGACAATATATAAAACGGACAAACATAGAAATCAATGGCTCTTCAATTAAAAAAAACATCAAAACACAATCAAGAATAAAAGGGGTGAATGCTTATTCCCCGCTAGCATTCAGCTTAGCATGCAAAGGATTAATTTCTTAAAATGGTAGTAATTACAAGTAAAAATTAACGAGCGTAGAATCTAAAAGAATACAAAAGAAAATATCTGACTGAAGATTAGTAAATCTGACTGAGGAAGCCTAATAAGGCTGAAACAGCTGTCTCAGATTCCCGAAATGGTAGCTCGGGGTGCGAGAATCCTTATTTACTTAGGTGCATTACAAAAAAAATACTTGCAATGCACGTTAAGGTTTATTTTTTCATTAATTCTTGTTTTAGTTTCAAAGAATAAATAGTGAAATGAAAAATACTTAAATAATGAAATAAAAAATAAATAATGAAATGAAATAATACTGAAATGAAAAATAAATAAATAAAAGTATGATGATATTTCGTGGTGCAAGGCATACAAATTTCGTGATGTCACCAAGATGGCATCATGATTGTAATCGTATAATCGTATCTTTCTCAATTAATCTCTGATTTCAATGTTTGAAGGTTTATTTGTAAATTTAATTTTTAAAAATACGAAACGACTATTTAAAGTTTTCGACCAAATTAAAAGTTTCTGATGTAAATGACTAAAAGATCTTAACCTTATTTCTGGATATCTAACATTTTTTATTTATTTTATAAATTAATTAAAAACTGGAAAATATTTTGAAGTTATGTCAATTAGTTCCACATACGGAACTGAAATATATTGGAAATTCATTTTGGAATATAGAACTTATATTTGCAAACATTACAACAAAGGCTGCTTTTTTTGGTAAATATGTAAAAGAAAAAGAATGGTCATCTTCAAGAATAACAGTGACAATGTAGGATATTCTGTCAAGAAGAAACTGAATTTGTATTTCATGTGACAACAGTAAAATAACTCATGAAAAACGTGGACCTGTTATTAATTGTTTACTCTTTAACTCACTATTTGTTCTTAGAAGCTATTGTACATAATTATACATAAAATCGAGTTGTAGTTTGATATCATTCACGTTATTATACTTCTCATAAGCAATCATTGCAGCTACTCAAGAAATAAAATATTCCAGTAAAAAAATAAAAACAAGTCAGTGATGAGTTCAATTGATTTTAAGA
The DNA here is from genome assembly GCA_023159025.1 of Thereuonema tuberculata. Lineage (NCBI taxonomy): Eukaryota > Metazoa > Arthropoda > Chilopoda > Scutigeromorpha > Scutigeridae > Thereuonema > Thereuonema tuberculata. The sequence goes on from JAFIDM010128416.1 coordinate 71,422, forward strand.
ACTGTATTTGTGACTCGAAGATATGAAGAAAAAATTTTTTTGATTCGGACTAGAAAACGACTACTACGAACCCTATAAAGATTCCATTTAATTAAAAATTTAAATTTTAGTTGCTATCTATTTTATCTTTAATGCCATCTTCTCTATTATTTCTTCGAGAACGCAATATTGAATATTTTGATCAACTGAAATACTAACATCACCGAGGCATACGCTGAAATTTGAAATTGAAAAGGCTCTAATGGTCTTAGCCATTTAACCAAAAAAAAAATTGTTACATTTTTCGATTGAGAGGAAAGATTTATAAGATTTTTTTTATTGGAATGCCTTTGTTTGGTTTGTTCCTCTCGCAGTCAAATCCCTCTATAAACACCCCTAAAATACTAGATTTCTTCATTTCTGGATTAAATGGGAGGGATTACAACTTCTACGAATATTCATGATAATGATTTTCCACGATGACGACAATGTAATCACTGAGATAATTTTTTATTTGTGGGAAAACGATTTTATCTTATTTCATGATTGATTGTTCAATGGAACTATCTGAGAGTCATGCCTTATTGAAAAGGGCAACAATACTCGGCATGTTCCGTAGTATTTGTAAAATAAGAGAAAAAGAATATTTGTATTGGATAAGTTTGGTATTTTTTGCTTCTTCTATTCTAATCAAAACGGGTGCGAGACATTTTCCTAAGATGATCTCAAATTAATTTACGACGTTTTTAAACAATCTCTAATTATCTAATTATCAACAATGAAAATAATTGTAGAAAAACATTAAACATGAAATGCTATAACAACAGAGTAGTAAGGTTGTTACTTGTAAAGTTTCTTTTTTTTTGTTGTAAAGGTGGTCCAAATGTCAATCACAATTGCATAAGGGTAATCTTTAAGCAAAGAGAAAACAATCTGATTTGCATGGATAGCAGAAACGCAGCCCACATCGGGTTGTAAATAATCGGTGTGAACTGAGAACTATCAGTAGCCGCGATGACGATGATTTTACAAGAAAGTTTTATTATGAAATAATAAACATGGTGGGCCATGGTAATGCTGAACTGTGATTCGTGAATTTCGTCGAAAATTTGTGTAAGTATGCATGAAGGAATAAGCTTGTTTACTACCATGGAGCGTCGCTGATCCGCTACCCGCTGTTCGCTAAGCCCTAACGATGGATAGCGTGTTGTGAATGCCTGGTGTAGTGGCTGTCTGTATCCTGTGAGATGAGTCCCTAACTGTGTAATGATGTAGAAGTCGCGCATAAGAGCCTGGTTCATCTGCGATGACCATTGGATGCCCTGGCGTGGTTTCCCAGTCTTGGTGATCGCCTACTCTGACACAGAGGAAACACTTCCAACTGTTCGGGCTGGATGGTGGTGCCCGGGCATTGGTGGTAGCCATACTACAGGATGGGGTGCCACCTTCTCCACCACCACCTGCGGGAGACTGTAGTATATTTTTCGAGCGGAGGCCTGTGCCTAACCTCCGACGGGGGTGACTTTATCCTGCGCCACACCCGATGCAGCATGATCTATATTAGAATGAGTTCTCATCATGGATGGTTGGACTCTTTAACCTACCCTAAAGCTAGTGTAGTTGCCGCCCCCACCGCGAGGAGGTAGGGTCCACGGGGCTTATTATTATTATTATTATTATTATTATTATTATTGTTGTTGTTAGACTCTAATAGGTATTAGAGGAGCTATCCTTAAAATATTAAAAAGCTATTTCAAAACAGAAATTTTTTTGTAAATATATATTTGAATATAGGTAAAGCAAAAAAAAATAAATTGTTAGGTCCAAACTTCTTTATAATCTTCTTTATGAATGACCTCTTCAGTGAAATCAAATAATGCTATACCTATATGTATGCTGATATTATAATCTATGCAGTAAACAAGATTCCTATAAATATAAAACAGGCTATTCAAAAAGAATAAAAATTCCAAATTAGATACACGATAATAAACTCACAATAAATAAAGATAAAACAAAAGTTATTTTTATAAAACCAAGGAAAAAACTTACACATTTTTGAACAAAGATGTAAGGTAACGTTGGGAGAGATGACACATGGGGAGAGATGACACATGAAATGTAACTTCAAGAAGGTTTCTCAGTAGACTGCAGCGCATCACTTAACCAAAACCCGAGACCAGTCTGACCTTCAATATGAGTAGAGTGTTTGTGCTGAATCGATATATGAGATATTATTGAGTTTTTCTTCCTATGACATAGCCAGGGATGAGCTTGAATATTCGTTGACTTTGCGAATTTGTTTAGTTAACAGCCTTTTTTTCAAGGCATCTTTCGCTACAATTCACTGTGTAAACATGTAAATAGAGTAGGCAAGATTACGTACCGGTAACTAGTGTCTTGGGTCCCACGTGGTGCAAATGGTGTCCCATCGCTTGGGGAGAGATGACACACCTAAAAAGGGGAGAGATGAGACACCTAAAGATGACCCGTGTCATCTCTCCCACTTTTTATTCTTCTTCTTTTATTTTTGTCTTTCTTTAATTTTATATTCATCACAATATAATTACAATTGGCATAATTTAAAAAAAAAAATAATTACCACAAAGTTTCTTATAGACTTAAAAAAATTAAATCCAAAGTTTTTTGAAATAATTTGCATTTTGTTTTGTCGATATACACTCGATCAAAATAAAAGCAAAATAATACAACTATACATATTCACTTGACAGTTGTTACGGACTACATTAATATATTAGTCCTAACAAAAATTTGCTTTTTGTTTTGTTTTGAAAGATTTACTTTTTTGCAAGTAAGATTTTGTAAATCAGATTTTGCAAATCTGATAATTGTGGGGATATTTGGTTTGGCTGTAAAAGTCCGGCGAAGAGTGGATACAGCATCAAGACTAAGAAGTGGGCTGACACGAAATGTGCAAAAAATGGCGTTGTGTTTTACTCAGTAAGTTTTACTCGTGTATTCATTGTCATAATGACTTCGATGACGATATTTAGCCTTTTTATTTTAAAATACTGTATATAAATCAAAGGATTTTATTCAGTTTATTAAAATTATTTCTTAAACTGTTTCTTGTTTAATAATTAAAATTTATTTTATTATTTTTAAATAAACATTAAAAGAAGTAAATAGCCTAAATTATTACTTAAGTTAATACTGTAGTTTTATATTTAACTTTAGCTTAATTTGATTTGTATGTGTATTAAATTTGTGTTTTTCTATTTATTTGTATTAGTTTTTAATATTGATTCTCTTTGAGTAAATATATATAAATATATTGAATAATATTCATAATAGTAATGTTAACGAGTACTGTAAAAGTTCAATAAAGTCTATTAACGCCTGTACTCTTGACTAATTGTTTTAATAAAAATAAAAATAAAAATCTTTACAAATTAAAAATTACATTAAAATTAATTTAAAAATACATTAAAAATCACAACCAGGTTTCCTTCCCGAGAGGGAAATTTCTCAAGTGATCACCACCACTTGAAGCAACATTAGCCAAAGATAACCATGCGAATCCAGGCCAGGATGAATAATTTTGTGAATTTTGGAGCATGAAAATTAAATGTGGTCATATGATACCTATTATATTTTGAATATTTTGATTACAATGTATAACTTTTCTAACAGCAATTAATTTAACTAGTTGCGACCCGTGAAATAATCACAGAAGTAACACAAATTCCACATTTTTGAAAAACACAAGATTGAAAAATATTTTCTAAGCTAATTTTTTTAGATACATGACTTCCACAACATCTCATATGTAATTTGAATATCGGCTTATTTGTTAAACTAATATTATAATATTGTTAAAATAAAAATAAGAAAAAATGATTTACCACTTTCGTAGTAGCCAGCGCTGCGGTTTCTCATTATGAAACATAATGGCAACCTGTTGCCCTAAAAGAATAGGTTCGTCGAAATTGAAGCAATATTAACGGAAGTAAAACAAATGCCACGCTTTTGAAATACCCTGAAATTTTTGAAAAACACAAGATTGAAAAAGATGTTCTAAGCTTATTTTTTGTAAAAGCCTTGACTTCCGCAACAGCCCACATATAATTTGAATGACTAAGCCAAATTTTATTAAAATAAAAGAAAAAAAATTGATTGACCAGTTTCAACAATAACTATAACAATAACGAATGTCCAAAAGCCAATACCAATAATCCTGTCTGGACAACAATGACGGCACGTGCTTCATCATTGTCACCTACTTCTTGAGCAGTGAGAGAGTGGCTACACAGCCGAAATTATGTCAAAACCGAGATCTTACAAACTCTCTGATAAATTTTGACGCTTGAACTTCATGCGTTTCACTTCATTTATGTGGAAAAGAAAATTTCAATACGCTGATAATAATTGTGTAATCGCGATCCGTCGCGGTGAAGTGAGAAGAATATTAGAGATGCCATCTTTAAACATGTGCACTGCACTGTGATTGGTTATTTCAAATTACCAATTTACAAATTTACAAGGATCCGTACAATTTTTGCTTATTAATAGGATGAATTTCTTAGAATTTAATTATTTCTTAATGAATGCTTCTATTGATTAATTCAAACAGAAGATATTTAAGTCCCACGAATGTTTTTTGTCGAAAAGAATTAATCAGAGATACTGACCAAATAACTTGAATTTTTTCAATAAAACCTTCTTCAATTACGAAACGATTTATATCCACTACAGTATTACAGCGCTATTATCGCCCTAGCGGTCACCTTCGGCCACCCTACATTTATATACGTATAAAACTCGAGTTTCAAATTTATATCCGACATCAGGAACAAAAGAACAAACAAAACAAATATATTTTTATTTTTATTTGAATCTACGTTTTAATTACATTAGAGTCCCGTTAGGAGCTGAAGACTCCTATCAACAGGTGCTACAGTTATGTTTGTTGATATATTTACATCTATATGAATGAAACAAAAACAAACAAAAAACAGTAGTTCAGATATAATAGCAGATATGTAATATTATACATTACTTCAGGTTCACAAATATGTAAAAGATTGCACAAAGGTTGTACAAAGGATGTAAAAACGGTTGTACATGTCCTTAAGTTGTATTTACATAAATAAAAATTCATACAGATATATGTTTATTCCTCTTTTTTAAATTTTCTTTAAAATTGCCACTTTCTGTGGTGCAGTCAGTAGAGCATCAGAAATTGAAATACATGACTATTTTGGTTTTGCTTTTTTTTCTAATTTTTTATGAAAATTAAATAGTTTTTTTAAAGTCTTTCAAATTTTTTCACTATTGTTAATAAACCATTTTATTAGAAATTTTTTTAGTTCATTTTTTTAGTTTAGTTTTAGTTTGTAAACGATCTAATCTTGTCAATGCCAATCTTGTTGACGATTTTTTCCAAAACATTTAAGTAATGTATTTTTCCATGATTATTGTTAATCTTTCGGATTTTCTAATTTTTTTATATTATAATCTCTTAGCTAATAAACTTTTTCTCTGATATTTCTCCATTCGTAAATCAAGCTGTAGCAATTCTATAGGGCTTTTTGATAAGGTGTGAGTATTTTGTATTTTTCCAATAAATGTTTATTTGTATGGTTATTAATGTGTTTTTTTTTGGTTGTTGAAAATTAAATTTAGAATTTTCTTTTGTTGACAGTTTAGGATGGATCCTTGGGGTATACCTGTTGTTTATCTTTTATTTGTAACTTGAGGTGTTGTTGATATATTTTTTCTGAGATAATTTCCTAATTATGTTTAACACAAGACCCGCTATTCTCATTTTTTTCTAATTTTTTTATTAAGATCATATCAAAAGCTTTGGTGAGATCTATTGACAAGATTGAAAAGTTTCTTTTATCTTATTCAGATTTTCATTTATATTTCATTTAGTGCCTTTAATAGTGTCGTTGTACTCTTTGTTTTTTTGATAAGCATATTGTTTCTGGTTAAAAATTTTAAATTTTGTTAAGTAATTTTAATTTTGAATACAAGATGGAGACAGTGACCCCTCTCCATCGTATGCCCTCGTACGCCTTTTAAATCTTGTACTGGCTGATTAGCTCTGGCTGATGAGAGCCTAACAAGCTCGAAACGATCGTACCAGAGTATCAGCTCGACTCAAAAAGGCATTCTTATATGAATTAATTTTAATTTTATTTACTAGATAAGTTTCGATGATTTTACTTAGAATTGGTTGTACTGATATGGGTCTATAGTTTGATATGTCATAATACTTTTATACTGATGTTATCTTTGCTGTTTTTAATGCATCTGGAAAAGCCTGTGTCGTTTTTATGCTATTAATTAATAATGTAATGATGATTGAGAAGGATTCTTTCTTTTTTTCAGTAACTGAAGTTGGGATTATGTCATTTCCTTTAGATTTTAAGTTTTTAAATTAATTATATTTATTGAATCTCGCTGATTAATGGCTCTTCCAATTTCATTTGAACTAAAGTTATTTGTGATTATATCATTATTTAAAATAGTGCTATTGCATTTATTTAAATGTTTATTTCTTATTTCAGAGTAGTATTTGCAAAACCGATTTGCTTTTTCTTTCTATCATTTCCAGTAATAGATTATAATAATTTGTCTAATTCCCCATTGTTAGTTTTTTAATAACTAACATTATCATTTTTTTCCCAATTATATCGTTTAATTCCAACCAAATAGTTTTAGTCACATTAATTTCTGAGATGAGTTGAGAAAAGAAAGGTTTAAAAAACATTTTATTGTGTTCCAGTGAAATTTCTCAACAGGAATTAACTTATTTTACATCGCATTCCTTGAACTAACAACAAGCAACTATTCGTGTTATCTTTTAAATCCTTTCTCATCACGGAATAAGATAGGAATATTGTGACACATCTATTCATATCTACTGTATTTCAATGAATCATAATTCTTATCATTTATGTCAATTTAATCAATTTCACAATAAACAGTGTGACTGATGAAAAGATAAGAAGTAGATATGAACAATATTTAATTAAAGATAAATATTAAACTTAAAAAAAAAAAAACTTCTAATGTTGAAGATAGTTTAATATAAAATATTGACTAGTTGAGGTAACTCCCACTCAGTCAACCCCCATTAGTCCCGTTGGTCGAGAATCGCTGGGAGCCTAAACCTTTGGAGCACCCCAGAACCTGCTTGGCCTGTTTCGGTACAGTTTAACTTTTTAACTAACTATGAGAATTAATGATAAGAATTTTTCTTCAGTTTTAAAGGAAAACAAATTTAGATTTCAAAATCTTGTTTTTACTTAAACTATTAAAACTAATGATAAAATTATAAATTAATTAGAATATATTAATCGTAGTAGTCCCAGATCAAAAATCATACTTGCATTCGTCGCATTTCTTATGCTGAAAAAGAAGAATAATACATTAGTTTCCTTCTCACTTATTTTCATTCTGTGTAACTTCAAATATGTACTTGATATGTTTATCCTATCAATCGCATTTCTCCTTTGATACTCTCCATGAAAGTTATTCATGATATTTTTCTGGAAGTCGCCATGTTATCTTGATAGCGAAACCATTACCTCGAATTGCAAAATCCTAAAACAAACAATATCCGACAAAAGTTGCTTTTTCACTTACTTTACATTATTTGATGTGCTCTTTAATGCATTATTTGATTTGTTATTTCCTTCTGATATTTATCAACTTCTATTTAAATTGTTAATGCCGTAATATATTGCATACGTATTGTATCCTATTATACAGTACATATATCATACTGTATATCATATTTTTTGGCTAATAATACATTATTATTAGTATTGAATATACTACCTTAGAGAAATTACATTTTAATTACTTAAACAGACATATTATACACACACACACACACACACACACACATATATATATATATATATTAAACATTTAAAATATATATATTTATTTTCTCCATTCCTTTTATGATCTATGAAAAAATTATACGTAATATTTCTTTTCTATTTTACAACAAAAAAAAATATCTTGTAGATAATTATATTCATAAGATTTGTTATCTTCATTAGAAATGAAAATATCTTAATTTTTTTTTGTATATTAGATATTAACTTTTTATTTTGTTTTTTAAGTTCACTCCTCCAATGAACTGTTTTGATATTCAGTGAAAATGTTAAGTTTTTATTTTTCGAAAGGTCTCATGAGTGGATGTGAAATGAACTGTTGGTATTCAGAGAATATAAGTTTTTACTTTTGTAAGTTCACATGACTGGAGATATGAAATGAATGATTGATGTTCAGTAGAATTTTTTTTAATTGACTGATTAATATTGTAGTTCTAATAAGAACTGTTGATATTCAGTCGACATTGAATTTCTATTGAAATACATGATTGTATTTTTACATTTCATCTTTATCAGAGTGGTTGCCAATTTCTACCACAAAGCTTTGGATTTCATCCTGTTATTTATCAGCTTTCCAAAATTTCTTCTGCTGTTGTAGTTTGTTTTATGAATTTTTTTAAAATCTTTTTGTTGGCTTTGCTAATTGATATTTCTGTGAAAATATCTTAAGTTTTTTCTTGCATAATAGATATTAACTTTCTTTGTTTTTAAGTCCTTAATTTTATAGTTCTGAAATGAACTGTTGGCATTGAGTGAAATCATAATTTTTGTTTTTGTAAGTTCATAGGCTATGAATGGGAAATTGAAATGAAGGGTTGAAACCTTAATTGACTGGCAGAAGTTCAGCGAACGACAAATCTTTCTCTTTACTGGAGATTTAAGGGGCCCGGACTGATTACACCGTTCTCTCACTGACTCCAGTTAATGCACTAACCATTGCTACTGCATCTTCATTTTGTTTTCTCTTTATTGGATTCATAAAGTCTTCAGTAAATATTCCTTAGCATATACTTCGTCTGTCGTAAATGAAGTTCACTCGTGGACCAGTGTAGAAAGCTTAAAACTATAGCTATTCGCCATCTAGTTTGTTTTGATTTTAATGCATTTTGATTGGCGGAGAATAAATTCAAATATTATTGCCTAACAAAAAGCAGATTCACGATGTAAACAGTGAACCCTCAAGTACTAAAAACAAGAAAATTAAACAGCAGATTGTTATTGAATTCCTTTCGAAAAATGAAATTTCATATTTAGAATGTTTTAATTCGCATCTATTTTCTTTGAACCTATTTTCTCTGGCGACAAAATAAAAAAGCGTGATATCCTTGAAAATTCAGAACGGAATTTGCTATATATATACAATGAAGTTGTTCAATATATGTTTTAAAAATTAAATGAATTAGCCAAATTTAAGTAAGTTCTCTTCTGTTTTCTTCGGCCAGTCATGAGTTCGTGCTGTTCTGCGGCGTACGGATAGTCAAGTCATTAAAAATATATTCACAAAAATTTTATTTAACTAGTTTTCCTAACTTAAAAGTTAACTAAAGCCTAAATTTCACAATTAGTTACAAATGGTCATAAGGATTCCTCACTACATGTCTTACGAGAATAAGAAGTATACCAACTTACTTTTTTCATACCTCCTATCATCTTGGATTTCATCAAGTTTACAAAGAAAAAGTGTCCGATGACTATAGCAATAATGAATTATTACGGTTGAGAATCTATCACTGAAGTGCTCTTTGAGGAAAAACAGCGCTGATGCTTTTTCTTAAGATAAGGAGTTGCACTAAGGCTGCTGGGAAGACTGAAGGAAAACTGAACTGTACCACTCATTTGATCTATGTCAAAGGAAACTCTCACCATCCCGAACTTTTACGAGATAAAAAAAACTAAATTTAAGAATATAAATACTCACCTAATTAGGTTCTTAATTTGATTTCTGACCAAAGAAAATTAGTGATACGTACTATACATAATAAGCACTAAAATAATGTTTTGTGTATGTTTTTATATTCTTTGAAGTTTACGAAAAGTTACCATTGAAAAATATTTGAAAGATATTTGATAAAACAATATAGAAAAACATGTTTTAGACTACGTGGGAACTTTTTTCTTTGGTTTATAATCCATACAAGAATTTAAAATGAACTGTTCGTGTAAATCTGTGGTAAGGATTCATTAAGATTGAATCGATACTTGTTTAGTTTTTTTCCATCTACTAAGAAATTCTTGAGAATAGCCAGAGATTGAAATGTTTTACTATTAAATTTTTCAATTTAATAATTTCGCTTAAAGCCTGTCATAAATTGTCTTTCGGTTTTTGAAAAGAAATTGAAATTCTTCTGGAAGCAAGCCATCCAATCATTGAAACTTGTTTAATGAGCTGAATAAAAGAAAAAAATTAGTTTTTTAGCTTAATAGGTCATTATTATTGTGAATTTTTGGTAAGGAAACTAAAAATTTACTGAATCGGATAGGAATATTTAGAGTTGCTTGAATGTGGGCAAGCTACAATAAAAAATTAAATTCATATGTACGAATTCCACCTAATCACACAATATTTGTAATAGTAAATAATCTGTAGTTAAAGAAAAATAAATAAGTTAGTTATACACTGTATTTTCGTTTACAAAAGAGTAAATTGATTTTTAAAAAATAGTACTAATAACTCAACTCTTAATGAAGAGAACGGTACACTGTATTGTTGATATACGATGCATTATATTTCAGATGACAGTCAGTCATTTACGACCAGTCTTTGTCTTTAACTAACAATAACTCTTATCTATATATATAAAAATGAATGTATCTTTCTTTCTTTCTTTCTTTGTTTCTTTGTCCTTTATACACTCCTAGGCCCTTTGACCTATCTGGACCAAATTTTGCAGAATTACTCTTTAGGGTACTGCGGAAAAGATAGGTGACTTAGAACCGGGACCCCCCCCCCCAAAGGGGTTGAAAAGGGGTAAAAGCCCTGAAAAACCCAATATCCACCTTGTCGGGAAAATAAGAACTACACAAATAGTGTATAAAGTGAAAAATTCGCTCTCCTATGGGGGACAGGTCCACCACACTTGGGTGGGGATGGAGACACAAGGACCTAAGTGTCCCACCCCCGATCGACACAAGGACCTAAGTGTCCCACCCCCGATCGACACTGGGACCTTATATTTACGACCCCTTCTCACGAGCCCTTTCTTTCTTTGATGCCGGGTACAGCTAGTTGACTATAAAACAAAAACTTCTTGAAAGAAACTCAAAGTCTACTTGCCTTAAAATACTAGCATTACTTTTTTTATATTATTATTATTATTTTTAAATCATGGAAACGAGACAACGCAACGTTTATTTCAGATTATAACCACAACTGATGTTATAATCATTTAATTTTCTAATTTTTTTATTTCCTGAAAAAGTAATCATAAGTTATGATTAAATTAAATCATATAAAATCACGCACAAATTAAGGATTCAGATAAAATGATTACTATTCACTCATTAAAATATTACAGAAATCCATTGTTTCGCTTTTAATACTTATCTACGAGAATTTCTATTTCCATGGAAATTCCTTGACCTGGCTCATTTGGAAAACAGTTCAAATTTAAAAAAGTAAGATCATCAATAGTTCTTAAGGTTGAAGAAGATCCATTAAACCAGCTCAACAATTCAAAATAGTCACATTTCTTTTAGTTTGGGTTGAAGAAATTTGTTTCAGAACTAAACAATAGATGTTTTTGAATTTTCTGTTAATTAATATTTAGTGTTAGTGGCTCCTTTGTTTTCAGTAACAATATAATCAAGTGTGGTGTCTTTATCAAATGCGAAATGGAATTCTGCAGAGATTTGTTCTGTTCCTGCCATCAACTCTTTGATTTGTTTTCAAGCACTTTCATGCAAATAAGTTATCAGTATACGCCTAATAAGGACAGATCTGTGTGCATTCTCTATATCTATTTTTGTTCCTTGTTATATTTTATGCATTAGCAATATAAATGTTAGCGTTAATAGCTGCTTATAAAATATTAATAGGTCTTGTCTTAATGAAAAATTTTGCCCTACATCATTATAGAAATTCTACAATGATTTGCTGCTCAATAAGGTTGAAGAAGATCCATCCAGCGATTCTAAATTCATAAATTCATGAGAGTAGGGAGGAGATTAAGATGGTAAAAAAAACAAAAAACAATTAGGCTAAAAAAAACAACTAGCACAATTAGGTTAAAAATATAAATGTCTTAATTTCACAAATCGATATAAATGTCTTAAATTCACACCTCGATATATATGTACATTCATTCCATAGATCACAGTGATTTTAATTTAAAATGTTTTTTTTTTCTTTTTTTTATGTTGTGTTGAATACGGACCAACAGAGAAATTGATAACATTGTAGGTAGTAAAGAAATCGTGAGATTCTTGAAGCCACGACCCATTAGCTGATGAGTCTGTCGCAGAAATGTCTGAGATATTCATGGAATATCGGCTGCTGTTCGACCACAGTTGCGAGACCCCTACTTGGCTGAGTACCAAAAAGAGTTGATTCGTCTTGAAGGAGAGAAGGGAATAAGGGATTAGGTGGAAGATAATTACTAATTTAATGATGGATCAGGACCGTCAACAACTTCTGCTGTTAAATCTTTCAGAAGCTCTTGCAAAAAAATATTGTACATCCTGGCACTCAGCGAAAATTAAGCATTAGTAGGCAGTCTTGTGGTTCCAATTTCTCAGGCCATAAAAAGTGCAAGTGGAATTGCGGGCTTCGCGGAGTCGACTATTAAAAAAGATAGGGAATCAAAAGGTGAGGATAAGCCAAAATTTGTATCTCCTAAAAGCTGCCAATGAAAGAAAACCATGGAAAATGTAGCTTTGAATGATTTTGATGTAGATATTATGAGAAGAACTATTCCAGAAATTTACTCAGTCCAGAAAAAAGTACCAACTGTTCCTAAATTGATTCCTGGGTTGAAAGAAATTAATTTTTCTTGGAAAAGAGAAATTTTAAGGAAATCGGATTCTATTTCTAAAAATCACAGAAGCGACTTATCATGAAGTGTAGTGATATAGTTTTATCTTTGTTGTTGTTGTTAACTTCAGTCATGTCGTCTTCGACTTCTGGCGACTTCATTTACAAATGTCCTCCATTCGTAATCTTTCACTTGTTGCATCCCGCAATTATTGTAGAGATTTCCCAGTACATTCTAAAATATCCTCTATCCATCTTCTTCGTTTTACTCTTCTTCTTTTTCCTTCAACCTTCGCAAGCATGAGTATCTTTTCCGTAGAATTGACTACTCTCATCACATGGCCAAAATAAGACAGCTTTTGCTTTAAAATCAAGGCTTCTAATGAACATATTTGCTTAGTCTGTTCAAGTACCCATCGGTTTGTCCACCTTGCAGTCCATGGTATTCTCAAAAGTCTTTTCCAACACCATAGCTCCAAGGAGTCAATTTTCTTCTTTTCCTTCTTTCTCATCGTCCAATTCTTATATCCATACATCATTGCTGGAAAAACCATTGCTTTCACTATCCTGATCTTAGTTGTCTTAGAAATGTATCTATCTTTCATAATCTTATTCAAACCCGTCATTGCTGCTCTGCCCAATAAAATTCTTCTCTATATATCTTCCGTGCATCTTCCATCCTTATCCATTTACATCCCAGGAAAACAAAATGTGAAACTTCATCTAACTCTTTGTTGTTGATTTTGAACTTCCCCACACTTCCCTTTGAACACTTTTAGGTTTCTTTGTGCAAATTTTAGGTTTTCCTCCTTAACTCTCCTCAAAATAATTTCAGGTGTTCTTCACTTTCAGCTAGCAAAGTTATATCATCTGCGTACCTTAAGTTGTTGATCTTGATTCCTTCAATTCTTACTCCGGTCTTTTCTTCTTCCAGTCAGCTCATGATGGATTCACTGTTCAGAGTATGGTGAGGGTATGCATCCTTTTCTTAATCCTTTCCCAATATTAAACCATTCTGTATCTCCAGGTTCAGTCCTTACTGCAGCCTCTTGCTCTCTATATAGTTCCCTCAAGAACCCCATAGATCCACACAATCAAATGCCTTGCCAGAGATAAATGATAGATAAACATCTTTTTGAAATTCTCTTGTTTTCTCTATTATCCATCGCATATTTGCATCCCTCTCCCTTTTTCTAAATCCTGCTTGTTCTCTTGGTATCTCTCTCTCTCCATCTCTTGATATCTTTCTCTCAAAATGGTTTTAAAGTTTTTAATTGCAGTATTTTAAGCATGACTTTACTGGCGTGTGGGATTAGTGCAATTAATTAATTAATTGATTGTTACCACATTCTCGAGAGTCAATAACTTCTGCTGTTATACCAATCCCTTTTTTGGAATTGGTATAAATACATATCTTTTCCAGTCTTTAGGCCGTAGTAACTTCTTCCAAATCTGTTTACAAACTTCTCCTACTGTTTTCATTGCTTCTTCTCCTGCCTTCCTTATCAGTTGTTTACGTATTCCATTGGCACCAGGTGCATTCCCTTTTGCTATTTCTTTTATTGCTCATTTTACTAAAGATTCCATGAAACTCAATTAATTTCCATGGAAGATGATCTTTCCATCTTCGTACAGATTGACCTCTATATTTGCAAGGAAATCATCCTTTCCTCGCAAATTCCTTTCTTTGAAAGACAACTTAGTAGGATTGTTACGGGAATCGTTTCTAATTTCAGAGATCTGTCGTGGATGCTTCCTTTATAAATATGGATGTAACATTCATGGCCACGGGTTCATTGCAATTTTCAAAAGGATTTATATCCTTGAGGGTCATTATTGTGTTTCGATTGCCACTAACCCACTGATTAGCTGTTTTCTTCTACCAGGAAATCGTTTCCAGCAACGTATGCTCCCAGTAACACATTGATGTCTCCCTCTTTGACCATTATTGTTATATAAGAAGCAATTAACTCGTCTATCCAGGGTCCATTGGTGACGAACGAATTATGATCAAAAATTATGATTGTTCAAATGCCTCAAAAACTGCAAAGATATTGGACGTTCAAGTTTCGATTTCAATTCGGAAACAGCAGTATTTTTGTTGACTTGACTTTAGACCCACCGAACAGAGATTGGAGGATCTAGGACCTTCAGAATCACCAGAAGTGTCTGCAAAAAAACATTGGGAGTACCTGACACACTACACAAGCTAACAGACTTTGGTTTATCGTAGTTCTTTTCTGCTTCATTCTTGTCTGCTTGAAACCTATTTCTATTTCTGTGCTTTAAAAGAGGCAAAGAAGGGGAATTTCTATCTGTTACCCCTAAATCGGGATACATCAAAACATGATGTGCTTTGCGACAAACAACAGAGCTTATAAAAGACCTGCACTTGTTCGTACAATGGCCTTTCTTAAAACATTTAGAGCAAGCTCCTTTCTTCCACAATAGTAGCCTATTTCTTCTCTGAAAAAGATATTCTTTGGATAACAAAAATGTCAAAACTTTGGCAATCCTTCTCAGAAAACATACCAATGGAATTTTGATCCTTCTTGTTCCCTTCTGCTGGTGTTCATGGCTGCTGCTTTGAAATGTCCTGAACTTCATGGCCAACATTTCGTCGTTTTATTCTATTGGTGTCAAATGCTGAGCGCGCCATCATCTCATGAACTTCTTGGCGATGGAATTCCATAAATTTTCCAAAGACCTCGATGTGCCTTGATGTGATTGCTGATTTGCTGCTCTTCTCCTCTCCTCAGTTCTCAAGACTTCCTCCACCAAAGGACATATAAAATCTGCAAATTTTTCTTTAGTATATCCTAACGACTTGAGGGCTCTCTGGTGGAATACTAATTGATCATGGAGGATTGTCAAAATTGTTAAACCTCAGCATATTTTTCTATCTGCTGAGTTTTTGCACCAGCAAGTATTTTACAAATCTATCTTTAAGTTGCTCGATAATTAGAGCATAATTCTTTGCAGTCGGAGGAAACCTTTCTGTCATAGTGGCTACTCGAACACCTGGCATCATACCTTCGGTTAGGTATGGAAACTTGTTTTCCGTTGCCATTTATTCATCGGGATTAAATTGAACCAGAACCAGAACCAGAACAAAACGCGAATCAGTCCTTAATTTCGCCCCTAAACTTATTGAGTTCCAGCTGTGGCAATTTAAAACGATATCCATTCTTCTCAATATAACTAAATCGGCTAGATTCACTTCTATTTAAATCTACCAAGCCTTAAATTTTGCTCAATTTCTAATTGGTCATTCGTTTCAGAGTCAGAATATTCTTCTGTATCCTCTATTTCAGTACTTATGTCAACCTCAGTAATGTTATCATCAAGTAATAGTTCAATTGGATTTGGGAAATTTGTAGTTAAAAACTGCTATTGAAAGTTATCCCAAAATTCTTATAAATTTATCCAAATTACTCAACAGTAATTGTTCGCCACGTTAAAATTATAAAAAAATTGTAACATGAGCAGAATGTTTCAGCCTAATCATAAGTATTATCAACTGTGTTCAGAGTCGTGATGAAATGAGTTTAAATGTTTTGATGATGTTGTTGGAAAGCTCACTATTAATGGAGGGGAAGTTGGTTATATCTCAGGATTCTCTTGTAGGAGGAGAAGGTTGTACGGGCTAGGTAATAATTTTGTAATATTTTAAATACGACGAAAATTACTCTTGAGTAATTTCGATGAAATCGTAAGAATTTTCGGATATCTTTCAATGTCAGTTTTTAATAGTGCTCAAGATTTCATTATCAAACTCTTTAATTTCCTCTACAGTATTCTAAAGCTTGAGAATTCTTGTAGAATTTCTAGTTTTGTAATCCTTCCGAATTTCATATCTTAGAATTCTTAAACGATGTTCTAAGCTTCTTAGATAGCTCCATCTTAAAAATCAGATTCTAACAAAGAGGTTGTTATTTCTAACTGTCTTAATCTGTGGCAGGTTCCAATGTAGAATGATTAAAAAGAATACTCCGCGGCTTAAAGTTGAAAAGATTCTCACAGTGCATAGGCTGCATCGATTTATACATTTATTACGTGAACGATTTTGCACAGAAAAACAAAAAAAACTCGAAAAGCACGAAAAAAATCTCTTAAAACTCATTTTTAACAATTGCACAGTAACCAAGTCTACGCGTAGAATAACCTTTTACATAAATTCCTCTTAACACTTGGCCTGTAGAGCTTTCGAAGGACAATGCACTAATCTGCATCAAATTTCATGTTTATAGGCTACTTTTATTATTCATTTTTCCGGTCTTCAGCACTTGGTATTTGTAGACTCCCACATTAAGGACCAGTATAGAATCAGAGCCAAACGTATTACTGATTAAATACGCCAAAAAACTACTTATTGATCAACTTTGTAATTCAGAATATTAATTTCATTGGTTATTCTTTATTAGATTTATGTTTTTAATCTATATTTAATGTTCAAATTTAATTTTAGTTACGAAACAGTATATTCCGAAGCTAACATAGAAGATTGTGATGAGCATCTCAGGAACATCCAATATCAACAAAAGCCCTTCATTTCCCAGCAATTACCAGAGAAGAAAGGTCTGTAGACGGAGATATCCCAATCCAGTTACAGATCAAAGAAAAAACACAAAGAAAAAAAGACATGAAACCAATACTGTTAAGGTTCGTATTCTCTAACACTGCAAAGTTTCTTTTAAGGCTATAATATTATCTAAAACTTCATTGATTATTTCTTAATAACTACAAAATTTAATTATGTTTTTAAGATCAGTAGAATGTCACTTAAAATAGAACTTTCACTAAAAATATAAGAAAATAGAAATATGAACAGGACGTCGGCCCAACTCATGATATTAAGATGTACTCATCGCTATTTCAAACATAAATTAAATAATCGCACAATATTAAATAAACACAATGCAGTAAATTTAAACGATAATTCATCAAATAATGAAAATAATTTTTTTAGCGATCATTTGGGAGGTATTGTGACAACCACCAAAATAAGTAGCTATTGCGTTTGTCCAGTCCGTCCGTCCGTGTCTGTCCACCTGTAATAACTCCCGAACGGAAGCTCGGACCGACAAACGGATTTCACCATCATATTCAGAAGTCCAAACACAGTAGGAATGTGGTAATTCTAGGGACCAACGCCCCGGCCACTCCCATGTTCGAGATATTTGGTACTGTTTTCATTGGATTTCCTCTGTTAGCTAAAATAATTGATTTGCAACAATTTCTATAGTTGTAAGCCATAGCTTGATGCTTAAGGCCTCCGACTCATAAACTTAAGATTGTCGGTTATATCTACTTTTTTTTTTTTTTTTTTTGGTAATTTCTACTTCAAATTTGATAAGAGCATTTACAAAACAAAATGGACAGGACCATGGATAGCCAGATTTCAGCAGAAATAGATGTTGTTATGTAGAGGACATAAACGTATGTAAATAGTGTAAAAAAATTAAACTATTGTATCAAAGATATGTAGATGATATATTCGTAATTTTTAAGAAAGATAAAATTGAATATATGAATAATATTGTTAATAAATTGGGTAATTGTATATATTTTACGACAGAACTGAAAATGGCCATTGGATACCTGGATTGAAAAATTAAAGTCGAAAAAATAATAGGATTGTGACTAAAGTATATAGGAAACCAATGCAAGGAAAAAGAGTAATAAATTTTAATTCCAATAATCCATTATTTATGAAAAAGAATGTTCTAAGAAATTTTAATGAAAGAGCGTTTTTGCTATGTTAGAATAGACTTGCATGAAAATGAGATATCACATTTGGATAATCTTTTTAGTATTAATGGATAGCCTAGTAGATTTTTGAAAGGAGAAAGAAATGTAGAAAATGCAACTGAATAATAATCAGGATAAGGAAGAAAAATCAATAATTTTGCTGCAATTCCTTAAAATTACCAAATTAAGGATGATATCAGAAATCTCTGGAAAATTTAATATAGTTGTTGTAAACAAATGGAACTATTAGCAGACCAGTCCATTTCCGGAACCTTATTGTTCACAAACGATTCGTTTTAGAGTTTGCTTTATGACACGGAGTGTTGTCATACTGGTAGAGTGAAAGATCATCATCGAAGTGCTCTTCTACCGTAGGAAATACCTAACTGTTCAAAATGTCCTTGTACCTTTCCGCATTTACATAGCCATGTAATTGTAGAAGACGACCGAACAATTTGCTTGAAAAACATCCCACACAGTAATACAACCTCACTATTACAGAAAGGTAGCCGGATACTTTTGATCACATGCGGTCAACTGAAGCTCTTCGCTCTACTATAAAGCTAACAAAATAGATCACCCTGAACGCTGTGCCCGTACTTCCGGGTAGTAAGTAACTGCAAGTTAAAGTGATAATCTTACCAAGGTATGAGCTGAGCAGACGATCAATGAGAGGGAAAGGCTGGCTGGAGGTGGCAGCAGGTTGTCGTAATAGGAGAGGAGGAAAAGATAGAGAATGATCCTGTTACCTCGGAATGACCATGTAAAGGAACGAATTATATGTATCAGAACAGAACTGGGCAAGAAAAGGGAAATCTCGGAAGAAAATAAGTCTGAAACTTGTAAATTATCTGCAACTCGGAAAAAGAGAGAGAGAGAGAGAGAAAGACGAAAGAGACAAATTAATTGGT
Source organism: Thereuonema tuberculata (assembly GCA_023159025.1). Lineage (NCBI taxonomy): Eukaryota > Metazoa > Arthropoda > Chilopoda > Scutigeromorpha > Scutigeridae > Thereuonema > Thereuonema tuberculata. Next base: position 90,909 of record JAFIDM010128416.1, read on the forward strand.
GGAATAGACAGGATGAATAGACAGGATATTGACGGGGTCGTAGCAAAGATAGTTAATTTGTTTACGTTATAACGCCTAAGTAAGATAATACATCTCATAAAAATTTTGTTTCCCTTTGTTATGCACAATTTCGTAGTCGAAATACTGCAACTTCAGCGCCCAGCAAAAAAGAGGATACACAAATCTATTCTTTTCAGCTGTTTAAGAGCATAATGATCTGTATGGACTACTTTGTGAGAGCCTTCAACATACTTGCCGAAATGCAACACTCCAAATATGACTTCTAAATATTCCTTTTCAGACGTGGAGTAATTCTTGTCCAGCGGTCTGCTGGAGTAACAAATAACCTGCTCAAGTAATACTACATCTTCAGAGCTAACACTAGTACAAGTATGGAAACGGGAATAAGAAAGTCCAAGTGTTGGTCAATACCACATTTCCACTTTTGAGGAATCCTTAGGAGTCTGAGCTGGCTTACGATTTCACTGCGTTTGCCTAGAAAATCTTGGTAAATCTTGTTCTGCCGAGAAATCTTCCAAGAATTTTAAATTTGTAGGCTCTGGAAATTATGTAATGCGAAGTATTTCATCTCGGAAAGGGAAAACATACTTTTATTTACTGTAAATCTGAGGAAATTTATTTCGAACAAACGAAGCCTCGATTTGACCAAGTTGACTGTCACATTGTTAACCGTGAGTAGTTCTAGCGCCTTCTCAATGTTGATACCATGTCTGGACGCCATATCTGGGATGGCTAACAAAATGTTGAATGCATAGGCTAATTTATATTCCTAAATGTCCACGCCTAGTTCTTGATTGATGAACTGTTCAGAGCAGATGAGGCGTGTTTTTAATCCATGCCAGCTCTTTGGCCCTCTCCTATATATTTTTGAATAACTGCTTAGTTTGAAAATTTAAATGAAATATTGAATTTAATTGGTTTTTATTATGATACTATTAAAAATATCTGATGCAGAAGATGACTCAGAAACGTGTGGTGTTTTTGGAAAGCCTATTCAGATTCTGGGAAAAAAAATCAAGCAGCAAGTTCATAAAGAGGTAAGAAAGATTGTTTGAATTTATATTTAATATCATTTACAAGGGGACTGTCAGATAGTGGGTAGTGAATTTAATTCACGCTTATAGTATGCGATATCTATCTCCTGAATATGAAGTTCCCAAAGTCATTCGACCAGATATCCAGGCATTTTCGAGAAAATCGAATTTGAAAAATTCGAATTTACTTGTATCGATTCAACGTTAACCCAGTAATACGTGAGAGCGTAGCTCATCGCATAGGGTTTGAGTCTAATACGTGCGGGCTCGCTGGATCGAATCCTGCTGCGTTCATGAAGTTTTTTTTGTCATCCTTCATATACTTTAGTTAAGATTATTTGTAATGAATCACAATTTAATACAAAAATGAAAACTTTCGGGTAGGAAATGAACATTGATCAGAGAGAAAATTAATCGCTAAAGTAATGTCAATTTTGCAGTATTGTTGTAAAACCAGTAAAGGGATGTGTAAATAAAAAATAAACAAGAATTCACTTATTAAGACGTTAAAAAAAAGGACAAAAAAACCCTGAGAAAATTATAAGAAGCTAAACAATCTAATTTTAATTAAGATAATCAACGAGATTTCTTTTCACATCGAAGAATATATAAAAAAACAAAATTAATTAGCATTTAAAATTGTTATTTGCAAAAACTGGTTTGGTTCAAATTACATGGATTTAAGCAACATGATAATGTTGCTACTATTTCATTTAACTCATATTTTTTATCACTTGACAGCAAATATAAGATTAAAAGGTTTGTTTGGATGTTAAAAATAATCTGAGAGAAATAACAGAAATAGAAATTTAGTTTGATCCGACAAAATTAAGAAATTGTGAAACGGAAATCTTTTGTAAACTTCAGCAACTAATTTCTCAGAAGATTTAATAAATATCCTTCTTGAAAGTACATAGAAATATCATTTATTAGAGCTCAATCTAGGAGTGAAAACTAAAGATTATCACACTATAACGACTGTCCTTACATATTTGCGACATTTTATTCATACTTGAAATTTACCTTAAGTATTCATAGATAAAACATAATATAAAAATTGATATAGTCATTTTCAATTATTTTCTTATTTTACTTCTTAGGTCATTTATAATTCTGAAAAACAACGTTTTGAAAACATCAAAAAATCTCTTGTCAACCTTAAAGCAGTAGAACTATCAAGTCTAAATTTCTATGACAGAGCTGAAGATGTGCTGGAAGCTTTTTATCTTGCTGCTGAAGATAATAGCAGCAAATTGAAGGAAGATGAAATACAGCAATTAAGTTTACTGATAATAGAAACAAAGGAGAAAATTGAGAGTTGCATCTTCAGTTTAGGGTATGATTTTGATGTAAATCGAGTACCATCTCTTTTCGTCTTCCGTTCGGGTATTGAATTCATTTTGAGAAACTTTTCTAAGTGTTTTTCAGATAATTTACAAAGGAGAGTGAACAGATTAGATAAAGCTCTTAAAAACTGGAAAGCGAATCCTGTTGTGAGTTGGGAGACAATCGATCATAATATGGAATCACTTTTGAGGCCATCAACAATACCAGAGAATCATGATTGGTGGCTGTGATTTTTATCTTTCTGAAGAAAGGAAAAAGGACATGAAACCAATGCTGTTAAGATTCGTATTCTGTTACACTGCAAATTTCATTCCAGGCTATATTATCTAAAAATTCATTAGATCTTTTTTCATAACTATAAAATTCAATTATGTTTTCAAGATCACTAGAATGTCACCCAAAATAGAACTTTCAGTAAAAAGATAAGAAAATAAAAATATGAACAAGACATCGGCCCAACTCCTTATATTAAGATGTACTAATCGCTATCGCAAACATAAATTAAGTAACCGCCGAACATTAAATAAACACAATACAGTACTAGAAACGATGTTCCATCAAATAATGAAAGTAATTTTTCAGTGACCCATTTGGGAGCTATTGTGACTACACCAAAAAAGTAGGTCTGTCCATCCCTGATAACTCCCGAACGGAAGGTCGGACCGACAAACGGATTTCACCATCGTATTCAAAAGCCCAAACACAGTAGGAATGTGGTAATTTTAGGGGCCAATGCATCCTCCCCCCCCCCCCCCAATGTTCCAGATATTGGCATTTTCATTGGAATTCCTTATAATTACAAAATTAATGATGATATAACAAATCAATGGAAAATTTAATACATTCGTTGTAAACAAATGGAACTTTTAACAGACCAGTTCATTTCCGGAAGCCAGCACTGTAGAACAATCCAACCTCGGGCATAATGATAATCCGGCCGTGTGAAATTCAGTCATTTCTCAGTAGACGACTTATCTTCATGAAATGATCATTTATTTTTTTTTAAATGTTCCTCAGTCCTATAAGGTGTGCTTATACAAATGCACATCTGTAATATAGGCACTGATAGTTTAATTTAAATGTATTATAAAAAAATAATTTAAATTAGATTATTAATTTTAATAAATTGCTTAATTGCATAAAATAATAGTAAGAAAAGGCTAATTAAAAGTACAAAGAAAGAAATTTAATCTTTATATTAATGTTATCTTATAATAATTCAATAATTATTACAGTAATTATTTTAACATATTATAAAAATATTATAACTTATGACTTATGACTTATAGTAATTTAATATTTATCTTATAGTATTTGTAGTTTAATATTTTCATTAATAATGTCATAAATTAGTCTTTCTTTTATATCTTTAATTCTTTGAAATTCATAGTTTTCCCATTTAATTTGTTTAAATAATTTGTATATTATGTGACCATTTAATCGATATCCATAATTATTTCTAATTTTACTATTATTTAAAGTGCTGAGCCAGTTATTTCTATTGTTTTTTCTTCTTTACATCTATTTCTTTCGTTTTTTTATTTCAAAGAATTTTTTATTATTACTTTATATATGAATTTTTCTTCTATTGTTAATATTTTAAATTTTTTTCTAATACGATTTTTTTTCATCTCTACTTTTTTTATTAAAATCTACAAAAACATTACTTAATACGTTAAAAAGATCTTATTAATATTTTCCGTTTGCTTCTTATTTATAAAAATCTAGCAATCCAGACCATAGTTTAAGATTGAATCAACTAAGGATTTAAAAATAATTAACTTTTGTTGGAAAGGAATAATTTCTTTCAAATAATGAAATAAATACGTTAATGTATTTAGTTTTTTAATAACATGCTGATAATGAACATTCCATGAAAATTTTTCATCAATAAGATTCCTAAGTATTTTTGTTGAGTGATATATTCAATTTTTTCGCAGTTACATTGGTAATTATTAAAAGAATAGTTATTTTCCATATTTTTACACGTTATATTATGTAATGCATGATATATATTTTTTTGAATTATTCTACTTTTATTTTTCATTATCATGATCTTGATTTTTTTAAAATTTATGGTCGTATAATTTTTAATTGCCCATTTATTTACATTATTTAGGTCTATCTGCATTTTGTAATAAGCGTTTAATTGTTCATTATCTTCAGTGAAAATAAGTATGTCATCAGCGTATTTATAAATATTTGAATGGTCAATGCAGTTGCTTAAGGAATTCATATAAATATTAAATAATAACGGTCCCAAGTTTGAAACCTGTGGAACTCCAGATTTAGCATTGTATAACTTACTTATATGGTTTTGTATTTTTATTTTAATTTTTCTATTTTTCAAATAATTCTCTAAAAGTTTATTTATTTTTCCCCTTATACCTATTGTATTTAGTTTATCTAGCATCAGATTATGATTAAAACTATCAAATGCTTTTTTGAAATCAATAAACGCGATGTAAATAATTATTCCTTCATTAAGTTTGCTATTTATGTCGTTACTAAAGTTTTTTAGTAATAATTCAGTACTTTTATTAGGTTGATATGCATATTGATTGTTGTTTAGTATTTTCCTACTTTTGATATAATTATATATCTTTTTATAGAGGTAACTCTCAAAAATTTTTGAAATATTTTATAGTAACGAAATTGGTCTATATTTATCAAATTTATAGGGATTATCAAAGAGTTGAATACGTTTCCGTTATAATGATGTTTTTAGAGAGTTTGACAATAAACATAGCAAAAGTTTAAATAAATACAAGTGACAAAAAAGGGGAAATGGGGGCTATTTACAAAATAGAATGCTTGATTTGTGATGCGTTCTATCTTGGAGAAACCAAAAGAACTATAAAAGAACGGGCATTGGAACATAATTCATACATAAAAAACAAATTAGAGGAGAAATCGGAATTGGCTGAACACTGTATGAATAAAAATCATTGTGTAAAAAATGAAATCAAAATTGTATGTATTGAAAAAGATTGTAAAACGAGAAAAACCATGGAAAGTCTACTAATTAGAAATACCAAAAAGATAAATATTAATAGAAATGAAGGTGTTAATGTAAACAAATTTATTGTGGAAATGGCCAAAGAGTTTAACAATATATGTATTTCAAATTATAAAAATAAGGTGAAAATTAAAGAATTAGGAGAATAGCATTTGTAAGTATTGTTGTAACAATACAATTTCATGAATGTCTCATATCTGTATCGTTTTCCTCTACTTGTTTGTAACGTCTTGTTGTTGTTTTTCGGCTTTGAAAAAGAAAAGAAGTCATGTCTTTTCGAAAATTAAGAAATATTTATTTCAATAAATGTATGGTTTTATACATTTATTTTTGTTTTATTTTGAAGATTTGAAGACTTTTCAATAGCTAAAGTTTCTTTATGCAGTTTAATTTCCTTTACCTTTATAAAATCACATCCTATGAAATTGTGATTTTTTTAAAATCAGATATTATTTTTACTATTTCAGTTAAAGTTGGTGGAAATAGAATTATAGAATCTTTTTGAGTGTTCCTTTCATAATTGATTTTTTGTTGTTTATTGTAGTTATTTTCATTATTTTTTTTTATTTTTTTTGAATGAATATATTTTTTAGCTCTTGAAAAATAGTCTTTACATCATATGTTTTATTAATTTTAATATTTCATTGTTGCTAGTATTTTTCTGTTGATAATTTATGTTTTTTTAAAAAATTCCATATGTTTACTTTTGCTTTAGGATCATCTTCAATTAATTTTTTATAATAGTTTTTTTTTTTTTATTAATGAAATTTTTAAGCCAATTTCTTTTTTTTTATATTTCCTTTCCAAGATTTTGTCTTTTTTTTTTTTTTTTTTTT
>JAFIDM010128417.1:14467-41840 GCA_023159025.1 Thereuonema tuberculata
CTATATTTAATCTTATTGTGACAAGTTCTCATCGTTTGTTTAAGAAAAGGAAAGAGGGCTGAGGTTTAAAAACATCAACTAAATAATAAAATTAAAAAAAAAGGAAGCAGCAAGGAAAGCACGCAATTTGTCAAAGAAACCCACCAACAAATAGGCAAAAACTGACCGTGCAGTCTTAAGCATACCTTGCAAATAACTCAGTCCGTTTGACTTTTTAAAATAACATGTATATTTAGCATGTTTTAGCTTATATTTTGTGTCGTATTGTGAAGATTATTGATTTAAAGCACATACGGATAATCAAAGTATTTACGTTCACATGTTTTAAGCCTAAATAAAAAAACAAATGTTCTGGAGGTCTTTCTTACAACTGTATTAAAATTGATCATCAAGCATTAAACTAGGCCTCTACAAAATAATTATGAAAAAAGTAGACTGTACTCAATTAATAACTGGCCATTGCTTTAATATTTAAGATGAAGTATAGTTTATTATAGTCTGCATATAACACAGTTCACCTATTACTGGAAGAGGCCAGGATAAAGACAGTTTACCAGTATTTAGACTACAAGTGCCAGTGTTTGGACTAAAAATTTATTCATTTTTTGTTAAGCCTAAACTGTGTTAATGATTTCAAATTGTTACAAGTTCCATAGATCTAACACAGATACAGTGGACTAAAGCAAATAACCCTCAAAATTTTACCTCATTACGTAGCCTTTTACAAATTAAAAAGTTGGTGCCAGTAGTTGGTCATTTTACCGTTTTACATCACAGTATTATTAATTGAGCTACAAAAGGCCTTCACCGAATACTAAAAATATGTGCGTATTTTAATAAGACCAAAATTTTAATGAGATCTAGATTAACATATTTCTTAAATATGAAATTTTATGGAAATCAATGTTTAATTTTTGCTATTCACAACAAACGACCAGTCATAATTTGAACAACGCGAAATTATCGAGGAAGAAGATAAATAAAAAAATCTAAAATATATTGTTGTTGTTTTTTTTCTAACAAGGGTATCTGAAGAAGTCAAGGACGATTATATGAACTGTAAGGAGATACCGGAAAAAAATAAACAAAAATTTGAGAGCAACCTAAAGACGAAGTGCGAAGGAGTAAGACTGGTAAACTCAACCATTCTTACCTTCCTGTCATTGATTATTATTAAAGCTACAAATATTTTCATTGGTTAATAATTAGTAAATATTAAATGTTCTTTAAAAGCAATTTTGTTCTTAAAGCTTCCAAAATCTAAGGAATTTATACATCAAAAATTCTAAAGTATTTCTCAGCAATATATAAGACGTTCAAAACAAAATAACAGATATAATCATAAATTTCCTCTTTGTCACATTTAAGTCAATAATATTCTTGTGAATTATAATAAATTGATTTTCTAATTTCAAAATTCATTTAACAAGAAAAATCTCCTACTTTTACCGGAAAAATAAAAAAAACAAAACACTCTTCTCTATTTTAGATCATTAAAAATATACTATAAAATGTATTATAAAAAAAGACATTGTGAGTCGAACTCGAGCTTAGTAACAATGCAATTAGAATATTTCCCAATAAAAACAAATATCTCAATGGTACTTTTATTTATATTTCATTTTAGATTTTCGGTGTTGGGAATACTTCAATGTTTTTTAATAATAATAATATAAAATTCTTTGAATTACTTTGTACTGAAAAATATTTAAAGTTTATTTGCAATTTGTACTGAGGGGTGGTTCTTTTACTTCACTAGGGTCTGGAATAACCAGCCTCATTATCTCTGTCATTAACAGGATTTGTAACAAAATGTCTGCCGACCTATTGCAAATAAATATACTAGAAGAAATCAACTGTGTTTTCGGATTATTTTTTATTCATCAGTCTGTTTTACTGAGTTTATTCAGAATTTTATTTCAAATATGTTAGAAATATTTGAAGGATTTGTAAAAAAATGTCTGCCGACCTATTGCAAATAAATATTCTAGAAGAAATCAACTGTGATTTCGGATTATTTTTTATTCTTCCGTCTCTTTTTCTGAGTTTATTCAGAATTTTACTTCAAAATAAATAAAGATAAAACAAAAATTATTGTGATTAAGAATAAAAATAAAAAGTTAAATTATAACTTAGATCTACAACTACATGATGAAAATTGCATAAATTCTAAAAAACTAAATAATTTAATTAAATCATGTAATTGTACTACAATTGAAAGTGTTCATAAACAAAAATATCTTGGTATTTATATAGATGACAAATTTTCTTGGAACTTCCACTATAATCATATCTTAAAAAGACTGAATACTTTATTATATTTTTTCTATCACATTAAAAATATGTTTCCTTTTAAACAGAAATTGGTTGTTTATAAGGCATATGTTGATTCGACACTAAATTATGGTTTGGACTGTTGGATATTTATAAACAGACAACAAATTAAAAATATAAATAAAATTATTCTGAAGATCTTTAATTACGTAATGATTAACTTTAAAAACAAAAAACCTGAGGAACAACAAAGCATAAGAAAGAAATATAAAATACTTTTATTAAATGAAAAATTTATTTATAACAATATGATAAAGAATTTTTTTGATATAAAAAATAAAAAAGATAACTTACAAAATAATTCCAACACCAGAAAAGGTTGGATAAAAATATTTAATGTTACAAAAATAAATAATAATATGGGATTTAGACAAAAAAATCAAATCCTTTATAGTCTTTTCAATCAATTAAAATGGGAAAATTATAATTTTGAAAGAATTAGTCAGGTTAAAAATCAGTTAATAATAGATATTATTGATGGTAGTTTTAAATTTTAATATTATTAATCTTAATTTTTTTTTTTCTTTCACTTATCTGTATTTAGATTAATTTTTCAGTACCTATACCACAGGTATTTCTCTTTTAGAAATACCTATTAGGACTGATGCACATTAAAAAAAAAAAAAATATGTTAGAAATAGTAATGATATGATAATTACATCAATCATTTTATATGCACAAAAGATAATCAATAATGTCAGATAAAGCAAATGTGCAACATTGAGAAAAAGCTGAAAATATAAAAATAAAATATTAAAAATGAAATATAATCTTTGGAAATATAAACTTCAAATTTTTGAGGAAAAAAAATAGGTTTTTCCATTTTTTTTTTTTTTTACTGTGAAAGAGAGATTACCACAATTTGTTTTCTTGTTTCAGTGACTGAAAACTATTTCAGAATGTTGCTAAGCACAATAAGCAGCATATAAATTAAGAATTACATTTACTTACTCTTTTTTGATTTTATTTTATCACTTTTCAAAAGTTGCATCCACAACCCTTAGTCTATCATACCGTCGACAGCCAACGGAAGATATTACCAAATACATTGAGAAATTTGATCTGAAAAATCCTACAGCAAAATAAAATGTCTCAGTTTTCTGATCCATCAGTTAAAAGTGTCCCAGAAATTGACTACATCATTATCAATTTCCATCTCAGAAAAACTTTTAAAGAAAAAACAAGATAATTAATGCTTTTAGATAGTGTCAAAAGCAAAGCGGCCCCATAATATGCACAATTTAAAAAAAAAAAATATTGGAAGCGATCACATTTGACCCCCAACTTCCGGCTAGGGTGTGGTCACTACGTCACCTACTTTTTGAGGCTGAACACAATGGAGAAGGTTTGATTCTAATACTTAACAGTTTGGCCATTAGAGAGAGTGATATCCAGCAAGTATACCACTTTTGATCCCCCAACTTCCGATCAGGAAGTTGTCCTACAGGTCTGCTTTTTTTGATATGGTCGCCTACTTTTTGATGCTGAACGTAATGGTGAAGGTTTCATTCTAATATATCAAATCGTTTGGCCACCATAGAATGTGACATCCAGCAAGCTTACCACTTTTGAGTGTGACAACGAGCAAGCACAATACCAAGAGCGGTCCCTTTTTTTTTACAGCAAGCTGTAACCTAGGGGTCGCTAAAAAGACCACATCTGTTTAAACCAGTGGTTCTCAACCGGGATCCACATGGATCATGGGGGTTCATGTAATATTCTTCGGGGTCCACAGGGATCTCATTGAATCGCACTTATTCTAAAATGGTTTATTATGAATTATTTACCAGTGTGTGTAGAATATATATTATTTACCACTGTAGAATAATTTATTTGCATTAAATTAGTTTTCATTCAAAATAAAGCATAATCATTTACTAATTCGTTGATTATTAATATAATCCCCTTACTTTTTAGCTATGAGGGGGTCCACCAAAAAAAAAAAAAAGAAGGGAAAGGGGTCCATGGGTAAAAAAAGGTTGAGAAACCCTGGTTTAAATCTTGTAATCGAACGTGTAAGACTTGTGGCGACAAATTAGAAGTTCATTGGTTTTTTTTTCAGTTTTTTTTTTAACTCAACGAGATGGTGTACATAGTTACATAAATATTTATTTATTTACTTATCTATTGTTATTCGTTTTCGACATTTTGTCCTTGTTTTTATTTTCTTGTTTTTAGTTATCGAGGGGTTTTTTAATTTTCTTGTTTTTAGTTATCGAGGGGGTCACTGTTTAAATCGTGAATTCCCAGTTCTTCCCTCGTACAGCTTTTGGGTCTTTGCACTGGCTGAGTAGCTCTGGCTGAGGAGAGCTCAACAAGCTCGAAACGGCCGTCCCAGAGTCTCAGCTCGACTCAAAAAGGCATTCTTATTTGAATTACTTCTATTGTTTGTTTGTTGTTTTGCTGCAACAAATGATTCATCGGTGAGACCAAAATTATCTTATCAAGTTCTTCACCCGATGTCGAAATTGCATAAAAGAAGGACGATTATTAAAAAGTCGTACACGAGGGAAAGAACATACGCAATGATTCGCAGCATTCTTTCAGATTGAGAAAATGCTTGCAAAATGTCTGGTGAGGAAGATGTAGTGATAGTTTATACAATCTCTGTGTATAAACTTTTAACAGGTGACGTCCAAGACATAAACAGAATGCTGGATCTAGATGGAATGAAGTCTGCATACAGCTGATGATCGAGAAGAACAATCTGTGATGCAGCAATAATCCAATTGAAGACGAATCAGTAATTTGTAAATGCAAAACAGAACAAGACGATCACTATTCAAGTGACATATGAAAGAACTTTCATAATCACTATAAGAATTAGAAGAAATATTTCAGTATTTTAATTAATTTCAGTAGATTCCATAAAAAAGTAAATTATTAAAATATCATGATAATTAAAAAAAAGTTGAACTAACAGTTTTTATCACCGAAAGCATCACGGGTTTCATGACAGGGCAGTAGACAAATCAACCAATCTACAATGTGGTTATAGCTGTTATTATTTAAGAACATCTCTGATAATAAAAATTATTTTTTTGTGTATTTCTAAAATAGCATATATTGAACAGAGGACTTCTTATTTTGTTTGTGGATTTAAAAGAAAAATTCCGTATCCAATCTGATGTGAGGACTTGTCCTCATTAGTACATTGAAAGGTTAGGATCCAGTGTTAAGTCCATTTCATGTAAAAAATGAAGTCACGTCAGAGAATAGCTTTACACATCATTCCGTTGTAAGGAATATAGAAGGTGGTTATAATTAATGTTGGCCTATTTAGAGCATTCTGCAGTTACCACCAACAGACGGAGACACACCAAAAATTGTACACATCTTATTCAAAGGATCCGCTCAACATTTTGCAAAAACAAATTTAGTTACAATTTAGTTACAATGAAAATAATTGCAAAAAAACAATTAACATGCTACAACCGCACAGTACGGTTGTTTGTTTATTGTAAATGTGGTCCAAATGTCATCACAATAGCCTAGGGTTAATCTTTATGCAAAGAGAAAAAAAAACCTATTTTGCATAGACATCAGGAACACAGTCAGAATGGCGCTATAAATAAGCTCTGTGAACTGAGAACTTATTATTTGAATGGCACTGTGTACACCTAAAATTGCCGTGTGTGGGCAAGGAAATTCCAGACGTTTTCCACGAAATGACTCTGCATTCGCCCAAGCTTACAGTCTGGTGTGTGTTCACATCCAACTTTATCCTAGGTCCTTAGTTTTTTGAAGAAATTACTGCTAATGGTCCTCAAACATGTTCCGTGACTGCGGCTAGATATCGTGACGTGCTGCAGAACTTTGTGATACCCCAGCTTCAGGAAAGACAGTGTCTTGATTCAAGCTCTCTCATGCATGATGATGCACTCCTCATATTGGAAAGTTCGTGCAAACTTGCTTGCGTCAACACTTTACCAATGATCGAGTAATTAATAGCATGTTCCCTACTGCCAGGCGACTACGTTCTGCTTACCTAACTTTGCAATTTTTTGGGTTGTGGGAATATCTAAAGGATGTGGCGTATCGTGGAGGAATTGCAACATTACCAGAACTAGACGACAGTAACATGCTACATGTGCGAATTTTCACGGGTTATCAACTACAGTCAGCATTTCACGATACAGTTCATCGTCTACAAATGACACATATTTGTAAGTGGGAACAAATTGAGCAATATCACATGACTCGTTCAAACGTTTGATACTGTTTGTGTGAAATAAATAGGTTCTTGAACAATCTGTTATCGTTTTCCTTTAATAGAGCTGTAAATGCGATTTGGTAACTATTTTTTTTTTTTTTTGCAGAAACGTTGAGCGTATCCTTTGAATAGTTAATGTACTTATTTTTGTTTCTCTCCGGCTGTCGGTTGCAGTTGCAGGATCCTCTAAATAGGTCAATTGTAAAGATCAGTCAATCTACTGCAATGCAAAATAAATAATTTTAAATCTGTTTATTCCAAATGAAGAGAATTGGAACTGCACATGACTGTTGATGGAGTTATTTCGAAAAGAACACTTTTCGCAGGAATATCGATGACGTCTTATTTGTTGAGAAAGCATTTCAAAAGGAGGGGATTTTAAGCACACCACACAAGATGAAGCCTTGGAAAGCAAATACATCACGGATAAAACTTGTAATTCGTTTCTGTGCACTGAAATTAGAGGTAAAAATACATAAATTATTTCTCGAAATGAAATATTAACAGTCGGAAATGTATTAAAAGAAATTACGTATGATCCGAACTTTCCAAATATTTCGCGCAGTACATTGTATATATTACAAAAAATGTGTGAATTTAAATATCAGTCTCTGCATTGAAATTCAGGATTGTGTAGCAGTGAAGATATAATCATTTGACGCCACAAATATTTAATTGGAATTCGGCAATTTCGTACAAAAAAGGCATATCATATATTTAGATAAAACGTGGATTAATGCCGACCCTACACCTGGATAAGTTTAGAGCGGTACTACCACATCATCGAAGAAGGAAGCTTCTCTACTTCGACTTAAACAGAATTGAAGGTACTAATGATTCATTTGTTAACATGCAGATAGTTTGATGGTTTTAATGAAGGAGGACATCTGATGTTTCAGTCAAACAGCAGTGGGGATTATCGTCAAGAGATGGACAGTAAGTGTTTCCATTATTGGTTTACCTCTCGGCTGGTTTAGCTGTTGAATCTAATTTCTTCTAGTTCAGTAATAGTTAGTGTGAAAGGTCATGTAGCTCTACATAACAAAACATTCAAATTTAAGGGCTTTATTGTTTACTTGAAGAGGACATTTTTAAAGTGACAACAGAAATGTGGAGGAGTTTTGTAACACACAGAACTAAGTGAAGATAGATTTTGAAATCTCGACTGCTTGATAGATCTTGAAGCCTATAGTCTTTAATCTGAACTCTGATTCTTCTGATAATACGAGCGATACGGAACCATCAATTTGACATGTAATTTTCACAACCATCACCTTTCTATTTTAATAAAGCAAACACAAATCAGAAACGAAAACAAAACTTACCAAAAAATAGAAAAAAAAAACAGAAAAAAAGGGAAATAAAACGAAATTATAAATAAAGATTTATTAAGTGCGCCACTCAAAAAAGAGTACAAAACTAAAATAAAGCTAAATAGATTTTGAGAAATACAGCAAGAACAGTATAAAATGAAAGTGTTAAAATACAATGTAAGTTGTTAGCCTGGAATTTAAGAGGCCTTACAGAATTTGTAAAGTTTTGAAAATACTCAATTGTAGTTTATGCATTAACATTTTTGAAGAACTTTGGTCATTTGATATCTTGTAAAGATAATTCCAGAATTAATAGAAGACGAATTGTTTCTTATTTGGGACATTCATAAATAATATGATGAAAGGTTTCTTGTTTACCAAGATCACATGAACAAAATGCACTATTTGCTAGATATTTAATACGCACTATTTGATATCATGTTTCTCTTTTGTTTGTCTTAGTCTTTATTTTTCAACAGCTTGAAAAAGGAATAAGGGAATTTCCAAAAATTTGCAATGTTATTTATTTTAATAAATAATTTAAAGAAGTTTGTTGTGATGAATTTTAATAAATGTGTACATTGTCAGTTCTTATGTAATATTCCAGGATCTTTTGTTCAACAACCAGGGGTAGTTTAGCAAGAACAAGCAGAACATCTCTACAAACTGTTCTACAGCATTTCGCAACTTTCAGTGCAAAGGGCTTCTTCACCCTTCTTTCTATGTGAATCTGCTCCAAGCACCAATTTCGATCAATTTTGGCACAATTATAGGTACTTATTAGAAAACGTTTTCGGCAAAGTTTCGGCGTGAAAATCGTGTGCGCTTACAAGTTATTACGGAAAAACCAAAAGAACGGAGTTTTTTTTTTTTTCCTCAAAAACTACAAAAGATAAAATATCATTCAGATAGCTAAAATACGACAACTTGATGTAGTTTATTTCATGAAAAAAAAAAAAAAAAAATCGTATTTCAGTTGGAATTTCGGACGCTGATTTCCGAAACAAATTGTGTCCCCTTGAACAGCTTTGTACAAACTTTTAACATCAGATTTGAAAAATCTGATTTGATTTAGTTTACAGAAAGTCATTTCAAAATTTTAAAAGTAGTAGAAGAAGGTGACCATATTTCGGATGGTGCCTTAATTTCGGATAGCGTGATAAATCGCATACCGGTCAGCAGATTGCATTATTCTCTACCATGAGCGGAAGCTCTAGGCAAACCATATGTAATCTGTCTTGTCGTCGTGAGCCTTTGATCTGCATGTACACAACAGTAAATAATTTAAAAATATTCCAAAAAGTGACTTTTTGAAGATGTCAACTTCGAACACAGCTGGAGCGCAAGTGGTCAGTTCTAATAATTTGTTTTAAAGTGTATAATGAAGTTCGTAAAATGTAGTTTAAGTGACAAGTGGCATCGTTGTGTATGATTTTAAGGTTAGTTTCAAATGTTGATTCAAAAATATTTGTCATAACGTCCTAATTTCGGATAGTCAATGGTGCAACATGAAAATAGGTTTTCTTTTGATTGGAATTTGTGTTTTTATTTGATTTGAAAAATCGGTTTAACGTTTTTCAATTTTTTTAAGGTCAAGAAACGTTGACTGTGAGAACGGAGCGAAAAAACACTGGGTCTCCGTACAAAGTGGCCCTTGAAGAATCCTTTTGATATTTTTATTTTTGCATTCCTTTCATTATTTTTAATGTATAATGTCGTTAATTTTATTAGAATGTCATAAAGTCATTACTCAAATAAATAACTTACTGTATTTGCATTGTATGTTTAATTTAATTATATTATCATAATTATTACCCTGAAATTCTTATGTATCCGAAATTAAGACCCCATTTGCTTCACAACAAAAACATCAATGTTTTGCAAAAAAAATAATTACACTATCTATTTTTTATAATGGATATTTATCAGTTCAGGATCTAAAATTATGTTATTTATAGAAGAAAACAAAGTAAAATTCTTAACCAAAACTTCAATATTTTAAATTCTTTACATTAAAAACAAAATGGTATCCGAAATATGGTCACTTTCCTCTAATAGTAGAACCCCGCTATTCCGAAAATCCGCCTATTCCGAACAGAGTTCAGAAAAAAATACCGATTTTTTTTTTAACTTAAAATAGGAGAAATTAAAAAGACATTCGTGAAAAAAAAACGTACAATTATTATTATACAAAGAAACAGGCCCCACCACATCAAATTCCGGGCCCAGGTACCAAATGAAATACCGGGCCTTTACTCCCTCCTCGCATGTTATGAACAAAATAAAAAAAAAAACGGAATCTCCAAATCGACAACCAAAAAAAAAAGGGAATCTCCAAACCGACAAGCCCGGGCCCCTTTGACGGCCGGGCCCCGGTGCTGAGGGACCAACTAACCTCTTCCCCCTTGTGGGGACCCTGGAGACATACATAGTTTTTTGCCGTTTTTCAAGTGAGTTTTTTCACTTGACAAACAGAACAAAACTGCTCAATTTTAACGCGATTCTTTTTCCAGTCATTAATCGTTGCTTTTCCGATAACATATTCGAGTGATAATTTAGTAGCACTTTCTCCCTTATCCAGTCTTTTTAACACTTTCAAGTTTTTCTTTTAAAGTACACGAAGAACGACTTCGTTTACTTGCCATGTTTAATGTTTAACAGCGGAAATGCAGTAACCCGATAGTAATTCTTGGGTCGAGGGAGGGAGATGGGGGTGGGGGTGGGGGTTGAAGAATCGTCGAAGGTCACTGCCCTTCCCTTCCGACTTTCACTGAATCTGTTCCCACGAGCCGATCAACGCTGTATAGAGCCGACACTATCAGATGTCACCGCACTTAATTTACGTCTTAACAAGTCAATACGTTGATTTTATTCATGAAATCCGCCTATTTCGAATTCCCGCTAAATTGAACAATTAGTTCAATCCCAATTAGTTCGGAATAGGGGGGGGGTTCTCCTGTAAAAGATAGTTAAAAAAATTCTGAAAGATTCAATGGATACCGGCTTCCATAGGGTTATATGTAAAAACCTTATTGAAGTCTGAGCTCTATGCTTTAAATTTCTGAATACAAAACTGGTGGTGCAACAAACTGAGATGTTCTTGATTAAGTAAAAATAGTTGTATTTAAATCAGAGTTATAACTTGTTACAAATCATATTTTCGATCAAATCACAGAATTTTTTTTGTACTGGAAACATATAGTAACTCATAAATATCAAATGAACTATAATACTCTTAATAATACTTTATAAATACTTTTAATATAGAAAATAACAAAAAACAGAGCAAAACCTTAGCAAATTTCTTACCATCCTTCTACCAAATATTCCCTTGAGCATCTTGAAATTTCTCATCCAAAAATTTAATTTTCTTGCCAAATTTTGGATGGGGGAACCATATGCATTAATATGCCAAATGAAAGAGTAATCATAAAAAGCTCAAAAGATTTAATGGACAAATTAGAAAATTTTAACAGCACTAACAAAAAACATTTTCATTTAGCATCATTAGATATTGTAAATATGTATAGTAATGTTCCAGTTAATGAAACTCTGTCTATTTTGGAGAAACATATCTACAAAAATAAGGAACAATTATTAAACTATAACTTAGATGAAAATTTATTTAGAGATTTAATAGAATTTGTAACAAATAATACTTACTTTAAACATGGTAAAAAAATTTACAAACAGACCAAAGGATTCCCAATGGGCTCACCAATATATGGCACATTATGTAACTTATTTTTAAACTTCTTTGAAAATAATTTGTTAATTAACCAAAAAAAACCAAACTTTGAATACTTCAGGTACGTCGATGATATCCTTATCATATGGTTTGGCACCATTAAACAATTTAATATTTTTTTTGAAAATTTAAACAAAAGCACTACAGATTTAAAGTTTAAAAAAGAATTAGAAACTAATGGAGAATTAAAGTTTTTGGACATCAAATTGATAAAAAATAACAACAAAATTGTAATGGAGCACTACAGAAAAGAATTTCAAAGTGACCATATTTTAAATTACTGTTCAGGCCATAAAACTCATATTAAAAAGAATAATATTGAAATTATTTAAGAAGATTAGATTGTAATACCAGTTTTGAAAAAGTGTATAATGAAAAAATTAATGATATGATTACCATTCTAAAGAAAAACAACTATCCTGACCAAATTCTTCAACTACCAAATTAAATCTTACAATACTTTCAAAATTAAGGAAATAAGTCAATTTGAAAATAGGGTATATATCCCCTACCTCAATAATAACAGCTTTTTATTACAAAAATTATGTACTTTCAACATAAATATTGGCTTTAGATATAATAATAAAATTAAAAATTTGCTATGTAAAAAAGTAAATCAACATGATTATCAGAATGAAATGGGTTTAATCTATAAAATTACTTGCAAATCTTGCCAAAATTTTTACGTAGGAGAGACCAAAAGAACCTTAACGGAGCGGGTATCCGAACACGGTAGGGCTATAAAGAGTAAAAACAAAGACATATCCGACATAGCTTATCATTGTATACAGAAAGGTCACATTATGAACACAAATGTTCAAATTTTATATAAAGAAACGCAATTGAATTTAAGGAAATTATTAGAAAGTTGTATTACAAAAAACTCAAAAGAAAAAAATTTCAATAGATATGAAGGAGCATTAGTAAACATTAATACCGTTGTTCTCATTAAAGATTACTTACATTTTGATTCCCAAAAAGTAGCAAATATTGTAGAGCTAAATTATTAACAATTCTTTTGTATGATTATTATTAAGAAATTATGATTAATAATTGTCTCCATTTGATACTAAATTTATAATTGTAAACAATTAAATTTGTTATATTCTATGTCTCATTTTTATTTTGTTATGCAATTTGAAACAATTTAAATTATTGATAATATACGTTTTCTTCTTATATCATATATATTGTAACAACAATCAAACTAGTTGATAGTCCATGTTTTTATTTAATTGCTGCCTTACTTATTCTTAATTTGTTTGTGACTTTATTATTGACTTGAAAAAAGGAAGATGAACCCTTCCTGAAAATTTGTCCCGTCATTTAGTATTTTTAATAAATTTATAAATACTAATGTCGTGTGTAGAAGAGAATATTTTTATTTAAGATGTTATAGATAGTTGGAATCAAACATTAGTACAAACAATAAAGAGACAAGTAGAAAGTATGTTTGACAGATAGATCAGAATTCGGAGGAATTAATACATTAGTGGCCGAGTGCACCAAACCTCAATTAACTGTGATGGCTGCATTGTGGACGTAGCTAAAATTAGTGGGGGGTGATACCAAGATAAATTTTAGCCTTTGTTTTAAAATTGTGTGAAAGGAAACAAACATGTATAAAAAGAAAATTTATTCAGAAACTTGATAAATTTCTTTTTATACATGTTTGTTTCCTTTCACACAATTTTAAAACAAAAACTAAAATTTTTCTGGAGCGCACCCCCCCCCCACCAATTTTAGCTACGTCCACAATGCAGCCATCAAAGTTAATTGAAGTTTGGTGCACTCGGCCATAAGTTGGTTTGATGAAGAATGTGAAGAAAAAAAAAGACATAAAAGTAAAGATGAGTTTAAATAAAATTGAAAAGCTGCGATAGTGAAAGGGAAAGATTAACGTATCTAAATGAAAAGAAAGAATATAATAAATTTATGTAAAGAAAAGAAGAATATAAGGATTATAAATACAGAAATATATAAAAAAAAAAATCAAAGTATTAAAAGAAGTACTGAATTTTGGAAAATAATTTAGGACTTTAAAGAGAAAAGACTTTTTGTAGAGTACATTGATATACAAGATGTGAAGAATCATTTTATTAAGTTATTAGGAGGGGAAGCATATCAGATTTATAAGGTGAAATGGAATATATGGAGCAGAAAATTTAAAGCACTTTTTAAAAGAGAAAGTGTAGGGGATCATAAAGAAGAAAATAAGATTTGAAGTATTAATAAAATGAAGCAATAATAAAGCTTCAGAAAATGATGGAATTAAAAATGAAATTCTGTAATATTTATCATACAGTAAGTTAAGACGAATTACAAATTAGTTTAATACAATTTGGATTTGGAATAAATTCACATAAATAGGTGTTAATACATAATAAAAATTAACAAACTAGATGTTAGACAATAATGTAATAATTTCTTTTGAGCAGTAATTGGATAATGAGAAAAAAAATACATTAAACAATGGTATTCGATGGGACCATATTTATCTAGAAGATATAGAGTTTGCTAAAGATACTGTATTTATTTCTGCTAGCATACTGACATGCAACAAAAATTAACTAGAATAACTGAATATACAGCTCTAGCTGGCTTAGAAATTAATAAAAAGAAAACAAAATTGAGAAAAATAAACACTGAAGTTTTATCGAAACATTGCGATCGGAGAAGAAATCATCGAAGAATTAGAATTTCTTTATTACTTTGGTGCAAATGATTTGGAACACAGGTTTATTAAAGCCAGAAATTCCTTTATAAACTTACAATAAAGACTTTTTAAAGAGCATATTGATATACAAGATATGAAAATTCATTTTATTAAGTTATTAGGAGGGGAAGCATATCAGAACTATAAGGTGAAATGGTATATTTGGAACCCAAAAAAAAGCACTTTTTAAAACGAAAATATAGGGGATCATAAAAATGCAGAAAATGATGCGATTAGAAAAAAAATTGAGAAATATTTACCAAACAGTAAGTTGAAGATGATTCCAAATTAGTTTAATACAATTATGGAGTTGCGATAAATTCACATAAATAGGTGCTAATATATAATAGATATTTACACATAACCAGATGTTAGACAATAGTGTGTCATGTCCTGATTTCTTTTCAACAGTTAGTAATTGGATAATGAGAAAAAAATATTACATTAAAAAATGGTATTCGATGGGACCTTATGTATCTAGAATATATAGAGTTTGCTAATGACGCCGTAGTAATTTCTGCTAGCATACTGCAACAAAAATTAACTAGATGACTAAATATATAGCTCTAGCTGGCTTAGAAATTAATAAAAAGAAACAAAATTGATAAAAATAAACACTGAAATCAATCGACAACATTGCGATCGGAGAAGAAATCATCGAAGAAGTAGAAATTTTTTATTTTCTTGGTGCGAATGTCAGTGCAAATGATTATGATTTGTAACACAGGATTATTAAAGCCAGAAATTCCTTTAGAAACCGAAAAGTGCGGAAGTCCCCACAAAAATAGACCAAAAATACATATTGATTGAAGTAATGTGAGATCTATGTTACTTTATGCGACTGAAAGATGGAACCCTACAAAAACCCAAGAAAATAGATTAAATGTGTTCCAAGTGCCTGACAGAATTATCCTGAGAATCTTTTGACCAAACGAAATCTTTATGCCGAGATATACATTCATGTTGTGAAAAATACAACACCATGAAAAAACATACAAATGAATGACATTTACAGGAAATGTAAAGCACGGAATGTAAAGTATATGCAAATGATTAAAATTTGCAAATAAAATTAGCGCCCTATGAACTATCGTGTAAGAGTGTATAACTAGAGGACTGTTGTGGATCCAGACGGTAAAATTTTTTTATTATCTTGGTGCGAATGATTATGATCTGGAACACAGGATTGTTAAGAGCCAGAAATGCATTTAGAAACATTAGAACTCTACTATAACGTCTAAGAATGTAACATGTAGATTATAACTTGAAAAATGAAAACACTGACGATGAAAAACTATTGTCTGGATCCACAATAAGCTCTGGTTATACGCTCTTAAACGATAGTTCATAGGGTGCTACTGAGTCTCAGCATGTACAATCATTTTCAAATTTTAATCATTTGCATATGCAAAGGACACACTGAACTAAAATATTATAAAACATTTACTACACATGAAAAGGACCGGTTTCGCTACATTATACAATAGCTTTCTAAACTAAAATAATAAGAACGGTTTAGTGCTTAAATACATTTGAAAATCAGCGAAAGAATTATATAAACCAATCAGATTTTAAAAATTTACTACCTATTTACATATGCTCGCCAACAATCATCAAATCGATTCCAATAATCCACGTATTTTAGTCACTGAACCCAATCATTTCCTTCGCTGAATCGATTCTTATTATTACCACGCCCACCTGCTACAAAGACACTTTGTCCGTTCCATCTATTGCGGATTATGGTTTCCATAAACAGTAAAGAAAATTCCCTTCTTTTTTTTCCCCGGGATACATCAAACCAAAGAATTTTGTTCTCCTGATTCCGGGCGACTACGATAGTACTGCAGATAGGTGAAATAATTGTGCCTTTAATGATAGAAGCATATAACTTGGGCACATATGCTACATATATTAAGATTTAATTTTGGATATGAGGCCATCTCAGATTTGCCCTATTATAGTAATGACGGACATTCAAAATGGGGGCCTCTGAATATATTTTATGTGCTCCTTTTAAATGATATTTGATTATGTTAAATGACAGCAATGGCGAGTAATTGTTGTTTTGCGCATGAAGTTTGCTATTATTAATAATATGTACTACATTTTATTTATAATATATTTATATTCTATTTATAACAAATGTTGATGGATTATTTAATGGAAATACTAATACTGCATTGTCTGTATTAAAATAGAATTCTGATAGATAACTACATAATAGATTAGATGTAATAGATAATAGATTAGATTCAAAATTTGATAAAAGAGCACCACAAGCCCAAAGAGTGGTACACTGTAGGGCTGTCTTCCTACATTGACACTCACGTGCAGCCTTTCTTGCAGCCACATCGTATAAGTTCCCTGCATGCTTGCGAAGCCTCTGTGAGGGTTGTCCAAGATATTTCCCATCCACCTTCAACTTCAATCACCTGGTGACGGGAGTGTACCTCTCCTTGTATGCTGAATGAGAACATCTTGCGAAGGAGGCAGATTGTCAATTGCTCTAACTTTCTGAATAAACAGGTGTTTTCTTGCATCATTAACATATTTGGTCGCTGCTAGTACGGTCATATAGCAAAATTATAAATCTCTCCAATGGTTTCAGCGTATCTTGTACAGTCTGCTGAGTAGGTCTGTCAACCAGTCCACAAAAATTAGCGGTGATATCTGGATACGCATTCCAGATGTCTTGTGTGGTCCTTTTGCCACTTCCTCCAAAGAAGAATACAGTAAAAACCCAGGTATTGCATGAAACAATGGTAACGGTCACGACCATTGATCTTGCTAAGTCATGCGCGGCGAAGATCGGTAATTCTTTCCCACTTCAAAAGCAACCCAGTTCCTCAATATTTAGACGTTGATAAGATGGCAAGAACTAAAACATCGGTGTCCACAGTGCGTATTTATGCTTTGATACATTCTTGCTACATAGCATCACATCAATGAAGTAGGATTCGAGTGTCAGCTTCTTCGTGTGTGCATGGAGCCAGTCCTAAGACATCTTGACGATTTATAGTAAGAACATCGCTACCAAGTGTGGTAATCACCTGCTTGTCAATGGAAATAGCTGCTAATGTTATAGCTAAGAAAGAGAACAAGTCAGTCTTACTTTCATCAACCCGGAGAAACTCCTCCCAGTTTTTAGGAAGTGAACTTCTTAGTTCAGCACACCTTCTCCTCTTTTGCTCCGTGTGTCACTCTTCAAGCTGTTAATTATGTACATGTCCCAGATGATATCTATCCTTCTTACATGTTGAAGCTGAGCTTTGATGTAGGGTTTCAATACCGTATTGGCATAATATTCAAATGTTTTTGCATCATTGCTACAATTGCCAATCCTGGTCGCAGCATGTTGACAATTGTAGCACCGTCAATGATTGTAATTTCTGCTATTGGTTTGGTAATGCTAGTAAGTGCTAGTTCTTCAAGACAAGTCGATAAATCTGACTTTGTTCCGATTCTTTGACTCCCAAACTTCGACAGTACTGGAGAATAAGCTCGGTTCTAAAGAACTCATCTAAATCTCTATTATGTATCTGTGATGCAATGTACAATCTAGAGAACAACGAGCAGTCATTCTTCAGTGATGTCAACGGTAACTGTTTATTAGACTTTTCACGAACTGGAGGACGGCTGAAGAGGTACAGGTTATTCCGCTTAATGGGATACGATATGCATTTAGTTTTTATTAATAAGCCTCTCCTGACATATAACTCATACTGTTCAATTACAGTTTTTCAATATTTAACAAAAACAGAACAAAAATGCATATTTATTGAAGTAATGTGAGATCGGTATTACTTTATGTGACTGGAACCTTAGAAAAACCCAGGAAAATAGATTATGTGTGTTCCAAATGCCTGAGAGAATTATCCTAAAAATCTTTTGACAAAACGAAATCTTTAATGCCGAGATATACATTCATATTGTGAAAAATACAACACCATGAAAAAACATACAAATGAATGACATTTACAGGAAATGTAAAACAGGGAATGTATTGCGTATGGAAATGATTAAAAATTTGAAAATGATTTCGCATTTTCGACTCAGTAGCGCCCTTGAACTATCGTTTAAGAGCGTATAACTAGAGGACTGTTGTGGATCCAGACAAGTAGTTTTTCATCGTCAGTGAGCTGTACATGTAGGAGTCAGTACGCCTTGTCGACGTCAAAGGGCGCCTTATATGCAAAGTACGGGAGTTTGAACGGGGAGGAATGATCGGCTTGCGTGAAGGAGGATTTTCTTACCGCGAAATTGCTGCTCGGATAAGGCATAATGCCACGACAGCGATGCGAGTGTGAAAGCAGTGGACCGACGTTAAAAAACGAGTCAAAACAGGATTTGTGAAGCACGAAATGTAATTACACCTCGGGTTGATAGACACCTCATCCTCATGGCAGTGACGTACCGCTCAGCTTTTTCTCGTGTGTTAGCACAACATTGGAACATGGCAACAGATCTGACATCATCTGGTTCCTCTGTTCGACATCGTCTGCTGCTCAGAGGACTGGGTGCATGTATGAATGTTTCAACTTGGATTACAATGATGGCAGCATTCACATTAGACGCCATCAAGGTGAGCGCCATCTTCCGGACTGCATTGTCTTGCGTCATACTGCAGGATAGGCGTGATGGTTGGGGAGCAATTGGGTATCATAGGCGATCTTGTCTGCTACCAAAATCTCAACAGCAACCACTGCATCAGAATTGAACTTTTATAAGATACTTTCAAAGTATCTGCTTTCCTTAAGCAAAATAATTATTTTATAGAACGGTACTTGTGAAGGCTGAAGTCTTATCCATCTACACACTCCTGGAGCCACAACAAAACACCTGACCACTGGTTGCCAAAGATGTCCAGGCCGTCTTCGAAGCAAAGCTGATATCCCTTCTTGCCTGGTCTCCATGCTCGCCCTATATGTCACCTAATGAACATATCTGGAATATGGTCACTCGGTAACTAACTCGTCATTGTCATTTAGCAGCCAATACCCATAAACTGGAACTAGGATAGAAGCAGCCTCGCAGACGATAACCAAGGAACACATCGAAGGCCTGCTTGATGAGTGTCAACTTTAATCAGCTCTTATGGCAACTCGTGGTCATATTTTATAAAAAGAATTAGCCGAGTTGCCTTGACATGGACACAGGACGGTAGAAAAAAGCGTGGTAGACCCAAGATTACCGGCCGATGGAAGATGCAAAAACGAGAGAAGATGTGGATGACAATTTGCCGAAAACAATAATAGTGGCTCTTAACAGGAAAGCATGATCACAGCCTCATCCGCCATCTTGGCATGAAGAGGATATGAACTGTGTTGTGCTTAAAAATTCCAAATCACAATGTAAACAGTGCTAATTGAAATTCATTATTTCTGTGATGCATCAATTTCATTGTTAATTTCAAGAAATCTGAAGCGACTGTACGTGCTTCAGCAATTGATGACGTCATATGACATCTCGTGAGTTCCCATCTCGATTGTGCATAGGTAATATGAATGACAGTTAAGCTTTTCTTCATTCCATCTTCTATAAGATGGAGCCAAAATTTCTCGTTTTCTTGATCCTCCTTTCAGTATTGAGTTCAGAGGCAGATAAAAGACAGCCAGGTAAAAGAAAGTTCTATGTCTTAATATGAGTTGGGTTCAAAAATTATAATGTTCTGTTTGTGTTAATTGTGTTTTAGAATGTACAGGACTTTTATAGAATATCTCTGATTTATTATATAATATTAAAAATGATTTAACTGAATGTCTATTTCATAAAGTTAGTGATAGAACTTTAAATGAGAGGTATCAGTGGATACATTAGGGAATATAAAATCTTTCTTAATTATTTGTTATAAAGAATAGGGAATTAAAAGATGGGAAGAAGTTTAAGTTTTAACTGAAGCTTATGAACTTCATTTTTGCTTGTTTGTAGGAAAGTTGATTTTATTTTGAATCTTAACAATAAACTTTTATTCTTATTCATTTTATTCTTTTTTATTTTTATTCTAAAGTTATTCTAATCACAATTTAACGGTTCCTCAAATTCTTAATAGATGTACTAATAATAAATATAAAATCTCTTTATATTTGAAGATTTAAAATCTGTTTTCAAATATTAATAGCCTGAAATTATCCTAAAATAGATTTTGGTAAAATTGCTTTTTGGTATAAGAACTTTGTTGTACGATTTCATATACAATTGATAAATTAAAGTCATACTTTTTTAATATTTCAAATTGTAAAATACACCAGATTTTCATATTTAAACATTTTTCTAAAATCTGGTTTGTAAATGGTTAGTTTTTCTAATGTTGGGGAGCTGAATTCATTGGAAATGTCAGATTCTCTTTCTCACATTAAATGTTTTAGATATATAACACTTTCAGAAAGATAAACAATAAAAAAAATTGCTCAAAATTTATAGTTTTTTATTTTTTAACGAAACAAAATAATTATAAGTCATAAATGATTTATAACTTATAGAACTCTAAACACTGAATGAAAAACAGAAATCATTTATTATAATTTATAATTTTATTAAAAAAATAACTTTAACTTCATTTTCTTTTCGCAAAATACGATGACGGTGCCTTCCTTTTGCATGGTTTCCCATCAATCTTCCTAAACAGAAACCAACTGTAATCGCCTTTGATTTCAGGATCCCAACGTCCTTGGCAATGGTGTTCCATCGGAAGGATATTCTGGTGAAACCTTTTTCCTTGGTGGGAGTGCAGGAAGTGAACTTTTAGTGACATTCTTCAACTGATGTTGTTGTAATTTTCTTCTAGATCGTTCACAATGGAAACATAATCAGAATCTCTTCTATTCCCAAGAATCTGAACAATGGCATTAAAAGAACACAAAGCAGTCCACTTGAGATTTTTGAGCTTCTCCAAATTTGAATATTTCAACAATTTTCTGTCTTGAGGCTCAAAAACCTTCCCTCGTTTAGCTTCGCCTCACTCAACTTAGAAAACATTTCCTTCAAATGGCTGAAGGTCTGACCTTTCGTTATCTTTTAAGAATTTCTTAATCAACTTCAACTTTATATGAAGCTGAGCAAAATGATTTTCCTTGATTCAACGAACTAAGTGCTTTTCACATTTTCCTTTTCAGCAACGTATAATCTCCTCACAGGTCATTTCCTGACTTTCTTGGTGTCTCGGCTATCACATAAACTGACGAACAGCAAAAATTTTGTGAACCCACCCTGCATACCTAAGAGCTCTGCAATCTCGTTTAAGTCACAGGAAATCTACCATTAATGATCTTTGTACTTTACTTCCGCCAGCAGCAAAACCAAGCTTTCATGTTTTCTTCACACTTCATGAACTAAAGGCACTGATGGGTGTTTATTGCCATTATCCAATAACACTGCTTTTAAGCTAGCTTTAGATGAATCAATGAAGATTCGCCATATATTGAGATTGCGCTGATCCCAAATCATTCATCATTAAACTCCATCTCCATCATTAAACTGTTTCCTTTTCAAACATTGATTTTTTATTTCAAAAAACTCTGATAAAAATAGTACTTTCTTGTTCTAAAAGTAGAAATGGTTGCGCTTCGAGCTATTGTTTTGATTCCATTGATTCCATTGTTGCAAAACTTAGTACCCAACTGTCCTGATTGCTGTTTAGAGTTAAAAATCACGGACCAAATCGTTCAAATCTTTCTGTTCCATGAGAGAAGGCGAGCTGTCATGAAATTCAGCGAAGTATTTTTCCACAATCAAAGTACAGTTTAAGCCTTCCTAACAAAGTCAGTGTTTGGCGTTCTTTGTCTTTTTTCAGTAAACTTGCCCCACACACAACAAAAGTTATCAAAATGGTTTACACAACCACGAAGTTTACAGTTGCCATTTGACTATTAATATTGTAAGCTTACTTACTGTGACGAAACATGATTCAACATGAACCAAAGTACTGTCTGACTTCAATAACTCAGCCAATTCTTCCTATCGAATCATGCAATAGAGTAGCTTATCATCTAGATATTGTTATCTGAACTTATTCCGCTACTTTTTAAATCCAAATAAATATTCCATACAACCTACACAGACACGCATTTTGTCATTATTAAATTGGAAGGAGGAAAAACATAAAAAAAAATAAACAAAAAATTTGAAATATCTTAAAACCCTCACATGATAGGTGAATTCAGAATACACATGTCAAAATATATAAAAAAACAAGTGACTATAATTTTGTGCTAAATTTAAGCACAAGATTTAAGGGCGACTCATAATAATAATAAAAATTAAAATTAATAATAATAAAAGGAAGTACATTAGCTTAAAAAAAATTTAAAAAAAAGTTACGAAAATTAAATAAAACAAATCCACGCGGACATAGAGAAAAGAAATTAAGAAAAAAAACCCAGTAGATATAAGAATTGGAAACGACAACCTTCAGCATATGAGTCAAGAGGCTTTATCGATAAAGTTATAACTGACAACTGATATCAGACGGTTGCATTTCTAACATTTAAATGAACTTATTTCTGCTTAACTGACATTAAAGGAATTACATACAAAACAAAATATACAGTTAAGTATCCCAATTTATCATATTTGCAATGAGACAAGTGCCACATAGTGAAGAGTATCCTGTATCAAAGTGTCCAGATTTCATGACCTTAAGTGCTAACTCAGACTCCAACCCAGCTCATACTGAAGACGAAAGAAAGGAGGGAAGTGACCCCACATTTGAAGCAAGTAGTTCATCAGAACCTCACTTTTTATCTCAAGAAGATCTTAATGATCTTATACGGGATTTAAAATTGTCTAAACAGTCGGCTGACCTTTTTAAGTTCCAGGCTCAAAGGTTGGAATCTACTCCAAAAAGATACACGAATATGCGTTTATCGTAGTCGCGATAGTGATTTAAGTGACTACTTCTCTAAAGAAGGCCATGTAGTTTTTATAATAATATTTGTTCAGTAATGGAGGCTCTTGGACATCAACACCAACCAAAAAAGATTCCCTGAAAATCTCAGGGCTGTCTCCGATGAGCAATGTGAGCAGATTTCTACTATGATCAGAGATTTCTACTATGGAGATTTCTACTATGATGCAAAAATTCTGAGAATATATTTATTCTTTTTTTTTTTTTTTTTTTTTTGGTAGACCAGCATACTCAGAGATTGGTTGGCTAAATGCGGTCCAATAACCAACACACACAAATTCTCTATTACTTGACAAATGCCTCTAAATAACAGGATATGATGTCTAATCACATTCTGAAACTAGAAACAGGCATCAGGAAGATTGTGTGCACCACTGTAACGACGTGGTCCTGTAGAATGTTGCAGATGTTAATGTAACCCTTCAGAATGACTTCTGATACTAAAGGTTAGGCATCAATAACAATAATAGCGGTCCCCATCATTACAGACGGCTTCAATGTTTTATAGTTGAAAGTTCCAACTCGGCTGTTATCTTCTGTCAGACCTCAGCATACTTAAACTCGCCCTGTGGTGGGATACAAACTAAAAGACAGTGGTCAGACCAAACGTCATGTTCCTCAGTCGTCAAGGCTCGAGTTTTGTTGTTCTCTGAATCACTTTATTAATCATTGTATTCGTTTTTTGACTTTGATGTGAGAAATGAGAGGTTTGGGATTTTTACAGCACAGCCGTAAATATTTAATCTGCTGAGTTCCCAATGAAATTGCCCTGTCTGAAATGGGTTATTCTCAACCGATATTTAACCCTACAGGTATTTGGTCTGTGATGGATTTCTTTTTTGTTTTTGCTTAGAATTCTAGTCATTATTTAGCGGTCCTTTGTCTGCCATCTTGTTTTTAGCGACCCATTTGGGAGCTACAGCGATAGCGACATAAATCGTTTCTCCTGTCTGTCCGTCTGTCCATCCGTGTCAATCCACCCCTAACAATCCCCAAACGGAAGATCAGATCTACAACCGGATTTCAACATCGTGCTCAGAGGCCCAAAGAATGTAAGAATAGGATATTTTCAGCCCACCCCCCCATTTTTGAGATATATTGCGTTGTTTTCATTGAATTCCCGCTATTAGCTTAAATGTCAGAAATTCAACCATCTGCTTTTAGTTGTCAGCTATAGCTCAATGCTTAAAGTCTCGGACTTACATACTGAGTGTGGTCGGTTCAAATCCATATTTTTACTCTCTTTTTTTTTCTCAATGTCCGCGTGTTTTTTTTTTTTATCTTATTTTCCTTATTTTTTTTTATTTTTCCTTACGCTAACATACTTTCTTTTTTATTACTCTTTTAATTTTTTTATTATTATGGCC
This sequence comes from Thereuonema tuberculata, assembly GCA_023159025.1. Classification (NCBI taxonomy): domain Eukaryota; kingdom Metazoa; phylum Arthropoda; class Chilopoda; order Scutigeromorpha; family Scutigeridae; genus Thereuonema; species Thereuonema tuberculata. Next base: position 39,064 of record JAFIDM010128417.1, read on the forward strand.
GCTGAATTTAAGCTTTAGCACAAAATTATAGTCACTTGTTTCATCCATATTTTCCCCTTTTACAGGTAGCGTTATTTTGTGGACAATAGGAAGTCATAACTGTTCCTCTTGTAAAACTATGATTTCGGTCGTATTAGTCAAAGAATCACTTACTAGATGCACATCAATAACTATGCATTTTTGAATGAAACAATTTAAGAACAAAAACCATGGAAATGAATAAACTAACATTTAGCTACAATGAAATTAGAGGTACAATGTAGGCTAGTGATTTCTAATGATTCCCATTTCTTAGTTATTTCCAAGCTTCAGGATGTGAGGCTTAGAAGAAAAAGACAATGACTGATTATTATTAAATCACTTGTCAGTGTTTTGTGTCTTCATGATTCATTGTGAAGTCTTTGATGAATAGGACGGAAATTAAAAAAAAAATTAATATTTTTAAGAGGAAATTGTTTAGGTTTTATCAATGAATTAAAAATAAAAAGTATAAAACCTTGATGGAAAAGGGAAACAAATGTTAATGTCCTTCATCAACGCAAAGAGGTAACAACTGAACATAATTTTCTGGCTAAAATAATAAAATATTAAAAAAAAATAAAATTAATAAAAAAAGGAAGCACATTAATGAAATGAAAAATAGAGAAAGATATAAAAAAATACTTGTGGACATTGAGAAAAAAAAGCTATTAGCGAAAATTCAAAAAAAAATAATAGGAAATATCTTTAACATTAGGGGAGGGGGGCGTTTGACATTGAGAAATGGAAATTTTGTTTCCATTCATCAAATACCGCACACAAGATGTAAGATACCCACCTTAACATGCATTAAAAATTTGCATTCTGGATTCCACATCAACTCACTGCTAAGCAGAAAGGAAACCGGCTGCGGAAATGTAATACACATTTGAATCGCTACGCCATGGAAAGTGAACTCTTCCTAGAGGGAATTGTAACGGGTAACGCAGAGGCGGATTTACACTTTTGCCGCCTATGGGCTATGCCAGATTTGCCGCCCTACCTCCTGATCCTCTTGTCTAAATATATCACTAGTAAACTATACTGATGTTTATGTTTAGTTTTGAGCTAAGGTACTGATAATTTACAACTCGTCTATTCGTTAGAATTTACTTACTCAGAGTATGAAAACAAAAATATATATATAGGCCCATAATGATGCATTCCTTTCTTTAACTACACATTCTTAAAATATATTGTAAACAGTTGTTTAACTGAAAATTAAATATCAAAGTTAATTTAAATAATTGGAATATATTTCGTACATAACAGTCGCAGAAGATATGTATTAGAAAGTAAATACAGGTATAATGTCACTGTCAGCCAGGCCCCCGCCGCCTCCCACGCCTTAGCAATCTAATGCAGGGTATACCCCCTTCCTTTTCAAACCTACGGCCACAGTCATTACTCACCCGATTTGAAGGGGTATACAGTCAAAGCCAAAAATTCACTCTGTTCCCATATACTGTATAGACACATCAAAAGCCAGGAGATGTCTGTTTCTTTTAATATGACACTTAATATTTTTGAATATTAATATTATTGAATAGTACAGGATTTTAGTTTTTTTCCTATTTTTTTTTTTGCCGCTCCCTAAAGTTGCCGCCTTGGGCTGCAGCCCTTTTAGCCCTCGTGTAAATACTCCTCTAGGGTAACGAAACATACTGTAACTATTACAACCCAGAACTGAAATGAGCGTACATTCAGTGGGTGTCAAGAGATGGAGAAACACACCAGCCATCGCCAGGCAAGACCATGAGTAGTTTTCTTCGACTGTGAAAAAGTTCCGGACTTTCTGAAACATGGATACACCATGAACGTTGAACGTTACTAGAGCTACATAGCTACCCTCCTTTCTTGCATCAAACAAAAACATCCTGGTTTTCAACGAATCGTCATCCTGCTTCACCGCAACACCCACTCGCGCACCTCTTGAACAATCTGAATTGACACCTAATGAAATAACGTGAATGAAGACCATTCCCCTAACTACATGTCACCTTGTGATTTTCATGTTTTCGCTTCTATGAAACAGCATCTGTGGGGAAAGACTTCGAGGATTAAAAACGACAAAATGAAAATAAGTTTTACCATTGCCACGATCGTGACCAACTGAATTCTACCAAAGTGGAATTTAGACTTATTTATCAATAGAGGAAACGCGTGTTTGCTACTTCTAATTATTATAAATGTTATGAATCCACTTTCATTCAGAATAAAGCAATTGTCTATGCTTAGCATGATTGATCTCGTATGTTACTCAAGAAGATTGTAAAAATTGAGTTTTTTGTAGCTTCACCAAAACAAAAATCTCTAAAGCTTCTGTAATAATTACAAAAATATTCAGGTAGTTTCAACTGATTAGAAATACAAGTATATTTCAGAACTTAACACATTTATAGAACAACAGAGTGATTCTAGAAAACAACTGTAGATGCTAATGTCTCGTTACAATAATATTTAAGATAAGAAAAAAAATACCTCTTTTATTTTGTTCAATTTTATAGAAACATTCAACCCAAAATCCTAAATCTACGACTAATTGTCGATGAAATATAGAGATGAAAATTATATAAAAAAGGCAAAATTAAAGAATAGGTGTCTGAAATTTACATGTTTTGGAAATTGATATTAAGCTTGAAAAAAATGATGTTTTTATTATTTATGGCTCATAGGTATTTATTTATTTTTATTTATTTTAGTCAGAATCTACAATCCAATATAAACAAACGTTAATTCCATTAGATGTAGTTTTTTTT
>JAFIDM010128417.1:63550-90994 GCA_023159025.1 Thereuonema tuberculata
AAAAAAAACTACATCTAATGGAATTAACGTTTGTTTATATTGGATTGTAGATTCTGACTAAAATAAATAAAAATAAATAAATACCTATGAGCCATAAATAATAAAAACATCATTTTTTTCAAGCTTAATATCAATTTCCAAAACATGTAAATTTCAGACACCTATTCTTTAATTTTGCCTTTTTTATATAATTTTCATCTCTATATTTCATCGACAATTAGTCGTAGATTTGGGATTTTGGGTTGAATGTTTTTATAAAATTGAACAAAATTAAAAGAGGTATTTTTTTTCTTATCTTAAATATTATTGTAACGAGACATTAGCATCTACAGTTGTTTTCTAGAATCACTCTGTTGTTCTATAAATGTGTTAAGTTCTGAAATATACTTGTAATTTCTAATCAGTTGAAACTACCTGAATATTTTTGTAATTATTACATAAGCTTTAGAGATTTTTGTCTTGGTGAAGCTACAAACAACTCAAGTTTTACAATCTTCTTGAATAACATACGAGATCAATCATGCTAAGCATAGACAATTGCTTTATTCTGAATGAGAGTGGATTCATAACATTTATAATAATTAGAAGTAGCAAACACGCGTTTCCTCTATTGATAAATAAGTCTAAATTCCACTTTGGTAGAATTCAGTTGGTCACGATCGTGGCAATGGTAAAACTTATTTTCATTTTGTCGTTTTTAATCCTCGAAGTCTTTCCCCACAGATGCTGTTTCATAGAAGCGAAAACATGAAAATCACAAGGTGACATGTAGTTAGGGGAATGGTCTTCATTCACGTTATTTCATTAGGTGTCAATTCAGATTGTTCAAGAGGTGCGCGAGTGGGTGTTGCGGTGAAGCAGGATGACGATTCGTTGAAAACCAGGATGTTTTTGTTTGATGCAAGAAAGGAGGGTAGCTATGTAGCTCTAGTAACGTTCAACGTTCATGGTGTATCCATGTTTCAGAAAGTCCGGAACTTTTTCACAGTCGAAGAAAACTACTCATGGTCTTGCCTGGCGATGGCTGGTGTGTTTCTCCATCTCTTGACACCCACTGAATGTACGCTCATTTCAGTTCTGGGTTGTAATAGTTACAGTATGTTTCGTTACCCTCGAGGAGTATTTACACGAGGGCTAAAAGGGCTGCAGCCCAAGGCGGCAACTTTAGGGAGCGGCAAAAAAAAAAAATAGGAAAAAAACTAAAATCCTGTACTATTCAATAATATTAATATTCAAAAATATTAAGTGTCATATTAAAAGAAACAGACATCTCCTGGCTTTTGATGTGTCTATACAGTATATGGGAACAGAGTGAATTTTTGGCTTTGACTGTATACCCCTTGAAATCGGGTGAGTAATGACTGTGGCCGTAGGTTTGAAAAGGAAGGGGGTATACCCTGCATTAGATTGCTAAGGCGTGGGAGGCGGCGGGGGCCTGTCTGACAGTGACATTATACCTGTATTTACTTTCTAATACATATCTTCTGCGACTGTTATGTACGAAATATATTCCAATTATTTAAATTAACTTTGATATTTAATTTTCAGTTAAACAACTGTTTACAATATATTTTAAGAATGTGTACTTAAAGAAAGGAATGCATCATTATGGGCCTATATATATATTTTTGTTTTCATACTCTGAGTAAGTAAATTCTAACGAATAGACGAGTTGTAAATTATCAGTACCTTAGCTCAAAACTAAACATAAACATCAGTATAGTTTACTAGTGATATATTTAGACAAGAGGATCAGGAGGTAGGGCGGCAAATCTGGCATAGCCCATAGGCGGCAAAAGTGTAAATCCGCCTCTGCGTTACCCGTTACAATTCCCTCTAGGAAGAGTTCACTTTCCATGGCGTAGCGATTCAAATGTGTATTACATTTCCGCAGCCGGTTTCCTTTTTGCTTAGCAGTGAGTTGATGTGGAATCCAGAATGCAAATTTTTAATGCATGTTAAGGTGGGTATCTTACCTCTTGTGTGCGGTATTTGATGAATGGAAACAAAATTTCCATTTCTCAATGTCAAACGCCCCCCTCCCCTAATGTTAAAGATATTTCCTATTATTTTTTTTTGAATTTTCGCTAATAGCTTTTTTTTCTCAATGTCCACAAGTATTTTTTTATATCTTTCTCTATTTTTCATTTCATTAATGTGCTTCCTTTTTTTATTAATTTTATTTTTTTTTAATATTTTATTATTTTAGCCAGAAAATTATGTTCAGTTGTTACCTCTTTGCGTTGATGAAGGACATTAACATTTGTTTCCCTTTTCCATCAAGGTTTTATACTTTTTATTTTTAATTCATTGATAAAACCTAAACAATTTCCTCTTAAAAATATTAATTTTTTTTTTAATTTCCGTCCTATTCATCAAAGACTTCACAATGAATCATGAAGACACAAAACACTGACAAGTGATTTAATAATAATCAGTCATTGTCTTTTTCTTCTAAGCCTCACATCCTGAAGCTTGGAAATAACTAAGAAATGGGAATCATTAGAAATCACTAGCCTACATTGTACCTCTAATTTCATTGTAGCTAAATGTTAGTTTATTCATTTCCATGGTTTTTGTTCTTAAATTGTTTCATTCAAAAATGCATGGTTATTGATGTGCATCTAGTAAGTGATTCTTTGACTAATACGACCGAAATCATAGTTTTACAAGAGGAACAGTTATGACTTCCTATTGTCCACAAAATAACGCTACCTGTAAAGGGGGAAAATATGGATGAAACAAGTGACTATAATTTTGTGCTAAAGCTTAAATTCAGCGGCCATAATAATAAAAAAATTAAAAGAGTAATAAAAAAGAAAGTATGTTAGCGTAAGGAAAAATAAAAAAAAATAAGGAAAATAAGATAAAAAAAAAAAACACGCGGACATTGAGAAAAAAAAAGAGAGTAAAAATATGGATTTGAACCGACCACACTCAGTATGTAAGTCCGAGACTTTAAGCATTGAGCTATAGCTGACAACTAAAAGCAGATGGTTGAATTTCTGACATTTAAGCTAATAGCGGGAATTCAATGAAAACAACGCAATATATCTCAAAAATGGGGGGGTGGGCTGAAAATATCCTATTCTTACATTCTTTGGGCCTCTGAGCACGATGTTGAAATCCGGTTGTAGATCTGATCTTCCGTTTGGGGATTGTTAGGGGTGGATTGATACGGATGGACAGACGGACAGACAGGAGAAACGATTTATGTCGCTATCGCTGTAGCTCCCAAATGGGTCGCTAAAAACAAGATGGCAGACAAAGGACCGCTAAATAATGACTAGAATTCTAAGCAAAAACAAAAAAGAAATCCATCACAGACCAAATACCTGTAGGGTTAAATATCGGTTGAGAATAACCCATTTCAGACAGGGCAATTTCATTGGGAACTCAGCAGATTAAATATTTACGGCTGTGCTGTAAAAATCCCAAACCTCTCATTTCTCCCATCAAAGTCAAAAAACGAATACAATGATTAATAAAGTGATTCAGAGAACAACAAAACTCGAGCCTTGACGACTGAGGAACATGACGTTTGGTCTGACCACTGTCTTTTAGTTTGTATCCCACCACAGGGCGAGTTTAAGTATGCTGAGGTCTGACAGAAGATAACAGCCGAGTTGGAACTTTCAACTATAAAACATTGAAGCCGTCTGTAATGATGGGGACCGCTATTATTGTTATTGATGCCTAACCTTTAGTATCAGAAGTCATTCTGAAGGGTTACATTAACATCTGCAACATTCTACAGGACCACGTCGTTACAGTGGTGCACACAATCTTCCTGATGCCTGTTTCTAGTTTCAGAATGTGATTAGACATCATATCCTGTTATTTAGAGGCATTTGTCAAGTAATAGAGAATTTGTGTGTGTTGGTTATTGGACCGCATTTAGCCAACCAATCTCTGAGTATGCTGGTCTACCAAAAAAAAAAAAAAAAAAAAAAGAATAAATATATTCTCAGAATTTTTGCATCATAGTAGAAATCTCCATAGTAGAAATCTCTGATCATAGTAGAAATCTGCTCACAATGCTCATCGGAGACAGCCCTGAGATTTTCAGGGAATGTTTTTTGGTTGGTGTTGATGTCCAAGAGCCTCCATTACTGAACAAATATTATTATAAAAACTACATGGCCTTTAGAGAAGTAGTCACTTAAATCACTATCGCGACTACGATAAACGCATATTCGTGTATCTTTTTGGAGTAGATTCCAACCTTTGAGCCTGGAACTTAAAAAGGTCAGCCGACTGTTTAGACAATTTTAAATCCCGTATAAGATCATTAAGATCTTCTTGAGATAAAAAGTGAGGTTCTGATGAACTACTTGCTTCAAATGGGGGGTCACTTCCCTCCTTTCTTTCGTCTTCAGTATGAGCTGGGTTGGAGTCTGAGTTAGCACTTAAGGTCATGAAATCTGGACACTTTGATACAGGATACTCTTCACTATGTGGCACTTGTCTCATTGCAAATATGATAAATTGGGATACTTAACTGTATATTTTGTTTTGTATGTAATTCCTTTAATGTCAGTTAAGCAGAAATAAGTTCATTTAAATGTTAGAAATGCAACCGTCTGATATCAGTTGTCAGTTATAACTTTATCGATAAAGCCTCTTGACTCATATGCTGAAGGTTGTCGTTTCCAATTCTTATATCTACTGGGTTTTTTTTCTTAATTTCTTTTCTCTATGTCCGCGTGGATTTGTTTTATTTAATTTTCGTAACTTTCTTTTTAATTTTTTTTAAGCTAATGTACTTCCTTTTATTATTATTAATTTTAATTTTTATTATTATTATGAGTCGCCCTTAAATCTTGTGCTTAAATTTAGCACAAAATTATAGTCACTTGTTTTTTTATATATTTTGACATGTGTATTCTGAATTCACCTATCATGTGAGGGTTTTAAGATATTTCAAATTTTTTGTTTATTTTTTTTTATGTTTTTCCTCCTTCCAATTTAATAATGACAAAATGCGTGTCTGTGTAGGTTGTATGGAATATTTATTTGGATTTAAAAAGTAGCGGAATAAGTTCAGATAACAATATCTAGATGATAAGCTACTCTATTGCATGATTCGATAGGAAGAATTGGCTGAGTTATTGAAGTCAGACAGTACTTTGGTTCATGTTGAATCATGTTTCGTCACAGTAAGTAAGCTTACAATATTAATAGTCAAATGGCAACTGTAAACTTCGTGGTTGTGTAAACCATTTTGATAACTTTTGTTGTGTGTGGGGCAAGTTTACTGAAAAAAGACAAAGAACGCCAAACACTGACTTTGTTAGGAAGGCTTAAACTGTACTTTGATTGTGGAAAAATACTTCGCTGAATTTCATGACAGCTCGCCTTCTCTCATGGAACAGAAAGATTTGAACGATTTGGTCCGTGATTTTTAACTCTAAACAGCAATCAGGACAGTTGGGTACTAAGTTTTGCAACAATGGAATCAATGGAATCAAAACAATAGCTCGAAGCGCAACCATTTCTACTTTTAGAACAAGAAAGTACTATTTTTATCAGAGTTTTTTGAAATAAAAAATCAATGTTTGAAAAGGAAACAGTTTAATGATGGAGATGGAGTTTAATGATGAATGATTTGGGATCAGCGCAATCTCAATATATGGCGAATCTTCATTGATTCATCGAAAGCTAGCTTAAAAGCAGTGTTATTGGATAATGGCAATAAACACCCATCAGTGCCTTTAGTTCATGAAGTGTGAAGAAAACATGAAAGCTTGGCTTTGCTGCTGGCGGAAGTACAAAGATCATGAATGGTAGATTTCCTGTGACTTAAACGAGATTGCAGAGCTCTTAGGTATGCAGGGTGGGTTCACAAAATTTTTGCTGTTCGTCAGTTTATGTGATAGCCGAGACACCAAGAATCTCTATTAAAAGTCAAGAAATGACCTGTGAGGAGATTATACGTGGCTGTAAAAGAAAATGTGAAAAGCACTTAGTTCGTTGAATCAAGGAAAATCATTTTGCTCAGCTTCATATAAAGTTGAAGTTTAAGTTTAATTGAAGTTTAATCTTTTTCTTAAAAGATAACGAAAGGTCAGACCTTCAGCCATTTGAAGGAAATGTTTTCTAAGTTGAGTGAGGCGAAGCTAAACGAGGGAAGTTTTTTGAGCCTCAAGACAGAAAATTGTTGAAATATTCAAATTTGGAGAAGCTCAAAAATCTCAAGTTGACTGCTTTGTGTTCTTTTAATGCCATTGTTCAGATTCTTGGGAATAGAAGAGATTCTGATTATGTTTCCATTGTGAACGATCTAGAAGAAAATTACAACAACATCAGTTGAAGAATGTCACTAAAAGTTCACTTCCTGCACTCCCACCTTGATCTATTAACAGAAAATTTGGGTGCTGTTAGCGACGAACAAGGAAAAAGGTTTCACCAGAACATCCTTCCGATGGAACACCATTGCCAAGGACGTTGGGATCCTGAAATCAAAGGCGATTACAGTTGGTTTCTGTTTAGGGAGATGGATGGGAAACCATACAAAAGGAAGGCACCGTCATCGTATTTTGCGAAAAGAAAATGAAGTTAAAGTTATATTTTTAATAAAATTATAAATTATAATAAATGATTTCTGTTTTCCATTCAGTGTTTAGAGTTCTATAAGTTATAAATCATTTATGACTTATAATTATTTTGTTTCGTTAAAAAATAAAAAACTATAAATTTTGAGCAATTTTTTTTATTGTTTATCTTTCTGAAAGTGTTATATATCTAAAACATTTAATGTGAGAAAGAGAATCTGACATTTCCAATGAATTCAGCTCCCCAACATTAGAAAAACTACCCATTTACAAACCAGATATTAGAAAAATATTTAAATATGAAAATCTGGTGTATTTTACAATTTGAAAAATTAAAAAAGTTTGACTTTGTTATACGATTTCACATACAATTGATAAATTAAAGTTCTTATACCAAAAAGCAATTTTACCAAAATCTATTTTAGGATAATTTTAGGCTATTAATATTTGAAAACAGAGTTTAAATCTTCAAATATTAACGAGATTTTATATTTATTATTAGTACATCTATTAAGAATTTGAGGAACCGTTAAATTAAGATTAGAATAACTTTAGAATAAAAATAAAAAAGAATAAAAAGAATAAGAATAAAAGTTTATTAAGATTCAAAGTAAAATCAACTTTCCTACAAACAAGCAAAAATGAAGTTCATAAGCTTCAGTTAAAACTTGAACTTTTTCCCATCTTTTTATTCCCTATTCTTTATAACAAATAATTAAGTAAGAAAGATTTTATGTTCCCTAATGTATCCACTGATACCTCTCATTTAAAGTTCTATCACTAGCTTTATGAAATAGACATTCAGTTAAATCATTTTTAATATTATATAATAAATCATAGATATTCTATAAGTCCTGTACATTCTAAAACACAATTAACACAAACAGAACATTACAATTTTTGAACCCAACTCATATTAAGACATAGAACTTTCTTTTACCTGGCTGTCTTTTATCTGCCTCTGAACTCAATACTAAAAGGAGGATCAAGAAAACGAGAAATTTTGGCTCCATCTTATAGAAGATGGAATGAAGAAAAGCTTAACTGTCATTCATATTACCTGTGCACAATCGAGATGGGAACTCACGAGATGTCATATGACGTCATCAATTGCTGAAGCACGTACAGTCGCTTCAGATTTCTTGAGATTAACAATGAAATTGATGCATCACAGAAATAATGAATTTCAATTAGCACTGTTTACATTGTGATTTGGAATTTTTAAGTACAATACAGTTCATATCCTCTTCATGCCAAGATGGTGGATGAGGCTGTGATCATGCTTTCCTGTTAAGAGCCACTATTATTGTTTTCGGCAGATTGTCATCCACATCTTCTCTCGTTTTTGCATCTTCCATCGGCCGGTAATCTTGGGTCTACCACGCTTTTTTCTACCGTCCTGTGTCCATGTCAAGGCAACTCGGCTAATTCTTTTTATAAAATATGACCACGAGTTGCCATAAGAGCTGATTAAAGTTGACGCTCATCAAGCAGGCCTTCGATGTGTTCCTTGGTTATCGTCTGCGAGGCTGCTTCTATCCGAGTTCCAGTTTATGGGTATTGGCTGCTGAATGACAATGACGAGTTAGTTACCGAGTGACCATATTCCAGATATGTTCATTAGGTGACATATAGGGCGAGCATGGAGACCAGGCAAGAAGGGATATCAGCTTTGCTTCGAAGACGGCCTGGACATCTTTGGCAACCAGTGGTCAGGTGTTTTGTTGTTAGAATATGGCTCCAGGAGTGTGTAGATGGATAAGACTTCAGCCTTCACAAGTACCGTTCTATAAAATAATTATTTTGCTTAAGGAAAGCAGATACTTTGAAAGTATCTTATAAAAGTTCAATTCTGATGCAGTGGTTGCTGTTGAGATTTTGGTAGCAGACAAGATCGCCTATGATACCCAATTGCTCCCCAACCATCACGCCTATCCTGCAGTATGACGCAAGACAATGCAGTCCGGAAGATGGCGCTCACCTTGATGGCGTCTAATGTGAATGCTGCCATCATTGTAATCCAAGTTGAAACATTCATACATGCACCCAGTCCTCTGAGCAGCAGACGATGTCGAATAGAGGAACCAGATGATGTCAGATCTGTTGCCATGTTCCAATGTTGTGCTAACACTCGAGAAAAAGCTGAGCGGTACGTCACTGCCATGAGGATGAGGTGTCTATCAACCCGAGGTGTAATTACATTTCGTGCTTCACAAATCCTGTTTTGACTCGTTTTTTAACGTCGGTCCACTGCTTTCACACTCGCATCGCTGTCGTGGCATTATGCCTTATCCGAGCAGCAATTTCGCGGTAAGAAAATCCTCCTTCACGCAAGCCGATCATTCCTCCCCGTTCAAACTCCCGTACTTTGCATATAAGGCGCCCTTTGACGTCGACAAGGCGTACTGACTCCTACATGTACAGCTCACTGACGATGAAAAACTACTTGTCTGGATCCACAACAGTCCTCTAGTTATACGCTCTTACACGATAGTTCAAGGGCGCTACTGAGTCGAAAATGCGAAATCATTTTCATATTTTTAATCATTTCCATACGCAATACATTCCCTGTTTTACATTTCCTGTAAATGTCATTCATTTGTATGTTTTTTCATGGTGTTGTATTTTTCACAATATGAATGTATATCTCGGCATTAAAGATTTCGTTTTGTCAAAAGATTTTTAGGATAATTCTCTCAGGCATTTGGAACACACATAATCTATTTTCCTGGGTTTTTCTAAGGTTCCAGTCACATAAAGTAATACCGATCTCACATTACTTCAATAAATATGCATTTTTGTTCTGTTTTTGTTAAATATTGAAAAACTGTAATTGAACAGTATGAGTTATATGTCAGGAGAGGCTTATTAATAAAACTAAATGCATATCGTATCCCATTAAGCGGAATAACCTGTACCTCTTCAGCCGTCCTCCAGTTCGTGAAAAGTCTAATAAACAGTTACCGTTGACATCACTGAAGAATGACTGCTCGTTGTTCTCTAGATTGTACATTGCATCACAGATACATAATAGAGATTTAGATGAGTTCTTTAGAACCGAGCTTATTCTCCAGTACTGTCGAAGTTTGGGAGTCAAAGAACCGGAACAAAGTCAGATTTATCGACTTGTCTTGAAGAACTAGCCCTTACTAGCACTACCAAACCAATAGCAGAAATTACAATCATTGACGGTGCTACAATTGTCAACATGCTGCGACCAGGATTGGCAATTGTAGCAATGATGCAAAAACATTTGAATATTATGCCAATACGGTATTGAAACCCTACATCAAAGCTCAGCTTCAACATGTAAGAAGGATAGATATCATCTGGGACATGTACATAATTAACAGCTTGAAGAGTGACACACGCAGCAAAAGGGGAGAAGGTGTGCTGAACTAAGAAGTTCACTTCCTAAAAACTGGGAGGAGTTTCTCCGGGTTGATGAAAGTAAGACTGACTTGTTCTCTTTCTTAGCTATAACATTAGCAGCTATTTGCACTGAAGAGCAGGTGATTACCACACTTGGTAGCGATGTTCTTACTATAAATCGTCAAGATGTCTTAGGACTGGCTCCATGCACACACGAAGAAGCTGACACTCGAATCCTACTTCATTGATGTGATGCTGTGTAGCAAGGATGTATCAAAGCATAAATACGCACTGTGGACACCGATGTTTTAGTTCTTGCCATCTTATCAACGTCTAAATATTGAGGAACTGGGTTGCTTTTGAAGTGGGAAAGAATTACCGATCTTCGCCGCGCATGACTTAGCAAGATCAATGGTCGTGACCGTTACCATTGTTTCATGCAATACCTGGGTTTTTACTGTATTCTTCTTTGGAGGAAGTGGCAAAAGGACCACATAGGACATCTGGAATGCGTATCCAGATATCAGCGCTAATTTTTGTGGACTGGTTGACAGACCTACTCAGCAGACTGTACAAGATACGCTGAAACCATTGGAGAGATTTATAATTTTGCTATATGACCGTACTAGCAGCGACCAAATGTGTTAATGATGCAAGAAAACACCTGTTTATTCAGAAAGTTAGAGCAATTGACAATCTGCCTCCTTCGCAAGATGTTCTCATTCAGCATACAAGGAGAGGTACACTCCCGTCACCAGGTGATTGAAGTTGAAGGTGGATAGGAAATATCTTGGACAACCCTCACAGAGGCTTCGCAAGCATGCAGGGAACTTATACGATGTGGCTGCAAGAAAGGCTGCACGTGAGTGTCAATGTAGGAAGACCGCCCTACAGTGTACCACTCTTTGGGCTTGTGGTGCTCTTTTATCAAATTTTGAATCTAATCTATTATCTATTACATCTAATCTAGTATGTAGTTATCTATCAGAATTCTATATTTAATACAGACAATGCAGTATTAGTATTTCCATTAAATAATCCATCAACATTTGCTATAAATAGAATATAAATATATTATAAATAAAATGTAGTACATATTATTAATAATAGCAAACTACATGCACAAAACAACAATTACTCGCCATTGCTGTCATTTAACATAATCAAATATCATTTAAAAGGAGCACCTAAAATATATTCAGAGGCCCCCATTTTGAATGTCCGTCATTACTATAATAGGGCAAATCTGAGATGGCCTCATATCCAAAATTAAATCTTAATATATGTAGCATATGTGCCCCAAGTTATATGCTTCTATCATTAAAGGCACAATTATTTCACCTATCTGCAGTACTATCGTAGTCGCCCGGAATCGGGAGAACATATTTCGTTGGCAATGATGCATTTGGGGGAAAAAAAAGAAGGGAATTTTCTTTACTGTTAATGGAAACCATAATCCGCAATAGATGGAACGGACAAAGTGTCTTTGTAGCAGGGGGGCGTGGTAATAATAAGAATCGATTCAGCGAAGGAAATGATTGGGTTCAGTGACTAAAATACGTGGATTATTGGAATCGATTTGATGATTGTTGGCGAGCATATGTAAATAGGTAGTAAATTTTTAAAATCTGATTGGTTTATATAATTCTTTCGCTGATTTTCAAATGTATTTAAGCACTAAACCGTTCTTATTATTTTAGTTTAGAAAGCTATTGTATAATGTAGCGAAACCGGTCCTTTTCATGTGTAGTAAATGTTTTATAATATTTTAGTTCAGTGTGTCCTTTGCATATGCAAATGATTAAAATTTGAAAATGATTGTACATGCTGAGACTCAGTAGCACCCTATGAACTATCGTTTAAGAGCGTATAACCAGAGCTTATTGTGGATCCAGACAATAGTTTTTCATCGTCAGTGTTTTCATTTTTCAAGTTATAATCTACATGTTACATTCTTAGACGTTATAGTAGAGTTCTAATGTTTCTAAATGCATTTCTGGCTCTTAACAATCCTGTGTTCCAGATCATAATCATTCGCACCAAGATAATAAAAAAATTTTACCGTCTGGATCCACAACAGTCCTCTAGTTATACACTCTTACACGATAGTTCATAGGGCGCTAATTTTATTTGCAAATTTTAATCATTTGCATATACTTTACATTCCGTGCTTTACATTTCCTGTAAATGTCATTCATTTGTATGTTTTTTCATGGTGTTGTATTTTTCACAACATGAATGTATATCTCGGCATAAAGATTTCGTTTGGTCAAAAGATTCTCAGGATAATTCTGTCAGGCACTTGGAACACATTTAATCTATTTTCTTGGGTTTTTGTAGGGTTCCATCTTTCAGTCGCATAAAGTAACATAGATCTCACATTACTTCAATCAATATGTATTTTTGGTCTATTTTTGTGGGGACTTCCGCACTTTTCGGTTTCTAAAGGAATTTCTGGCTTTAATAATCCTGTGTTACAAATCATAATCATTTGCACTGACATTCGCACCAAGAAAATAAAAAATTTCTACTTCTTCGATGATTTCTTCTCCGATCGCAATGTTGTCGATTGATTTCAGTGTTTATTTTTATCAATTTTGTTTCTTTTTATTAATTTCTAAGCCAGCTAGAGCTATATATTCAGTCATCTAGTTAATTTTTGTTGCAGTATGCTAGCAGAAATTACTACGGCGTCATTAGCAAACTCTATATATTCTAGATACATAAGGTCCCATCGAATACCATTTTTTAATGTAATATTTTTTTCTCATTATCCAATTACTAACTGTTGAAAAGAAATCAGGACATGACACACTATTGTCTAACATCTGGTTATGTGTAAATATCTATTATATATTAGCACCTATTTATGTGAATTTATCGCAACTCCATAATTGTATTAAACTAATTTGGAATCATCTTCAACTTACTGTTTGGTAAATATTTCTCAATTTTTTTTCTAATCGCATCATTTTCTGCATTTTTATGATCCCCTATATTTTCGTTTTAAAAAGTGCTTTTTTTTGGGTTCCAAATATACCATTTCACCTTATAGTTCTGATATGCTTCCCCTCCTAATAACTTAATAAAATGAATTTTCATATCTTGTATATCAATATGCTCTTTAAAAAGTCTTTATTGTAAGTTTATAAAGGAATTTCTGGCTTTAACAAACCTGTGTTCCAAATCATTTGCACCAAAGTAATAAAGAAATTCTAATTCTTCGATGATTTCTTCTCCGATCGCAATGTTTCGATAAAACTTCAGTGTTTATTTTTCTCAATTTTGTTTTCTTTTTATTAATTTCTAAGCCAGCTAGAGCTGTATATTCAGTTATTCTAGTTAATTTTTGTTGCATGTCAGTATGCTAGCAGAAATAAATACAGTATCTTTAGCAAACTCTATATCTTCTAGATAAATATGGTCCCATCGAATACCATTGTTTAATGTATTTTTTTTCTCATTATCCAATTACTGCTCAAAAGAAATTATTACATTATTGTCTAACATCTAGTTTGTTAATTTTTATTATGTATTAACACCTATTTATGTGAATTTATTCCAAATCCAAATTGTATTAAACTAATTTGTAATTCGTCTTAACTTACTGTATGATAAATATTACAGAATTTCATTTTTAATTCCATCATTTTCTGAAGCTTTATTATTGCTTCATTTTATTAATACTTCAAATCTTATTTTCTTCTTTATGATCCCCTACACTTTCTCTTTTAAAAAGTGCTTTAAATTTTCTGCTCCATATATTCCATTTCACCTTATAAATCTGATATGCTTCCCCTCCTAATAACTTAATAAAATGATTCTTCACATCTTGTATATCAATGTACTCTACAAAAAGTCTTTTCTCTTTAAAGTCCTAAATTATTTTCCAAAATTCAGTACTTCTTTTAATACTTTGATTTTTTTTTTTATATATTTCTGTATTTATAATCCTTATATTCTTCTTTTCTTTACATAAATTTATTATATTCTTTCTTTTCATTTAGATACGTTAATCTTTCCCTTTCACTATCGCAGCTTTTCAATTTTATTTAAACTCATCTTTACTTTTATGTCTTTTTTTTCTTCACATTCTTCATCAAACCAACTTATGGCCGAGTGCACCAAACTTCAATTAACTTTGATGGCTGCATTGTGGACGTAGCTAAAATTGGTGGGGGGGGGGTGCGCTCCAGAAAAATTTTAGTTTTTGTTTTAAAATTGTGTGAAAGGAAACAAACATGTATAAAAAGAAATTTATCAAGTTTCTGAATAAATTTTCTTTTTATACATGTTTGTTTCCTTTCACACAATTTTAAAACAAAGGCTAAAATTTATCTTGGTATCACCCCCCCACTAATTTTAGCTACGTCCACAATGCAGCCATCACAGTTAATTGAGGTTTGGTGCACTCGGCCACTAATGTATTAATTCCTCCGAATTCTGATCTATCTGTCAAACATACTTTCTACTTGTCTCTTTATTGTTTGTACTAATGTTTGATTCCAACTATCTATAACATCTTAAATAAAAATATTCTCTTCTACACACGACATTAGTATTTACAAATTTATTAAAAATACTAAATGACGGGACAAATTTTCAGGAAGGGTTCATCTTCCTTTTTTCAAGTCAATAATAAAGTCACAAACAAATTAAGAATAAGTAAGGCAGCAATTAAATAAAAACATGGACTATCAACTAGTTTGATTGTTGTTACAATATATATGATATAAGAAGAAAACGTATATTATCAATAATTTAAATTGTTTCAAATTGCATAACAAAATAAAAATGAGACATAGAATATAACAAATTTAATTGTTTACAATTATAAATTTAGTATCAAATGGAGACAATTATTAATCATAATTTCTTAATAATAATCATACAAAAGAATTGTTAATAATTTAGCTCTACAATATTTGCTACTTTTTGGGAATCAAAATGTAAGTAATCTTTAATGAGAACAACGGTATTAATGTTTACTAATGCTCCTTCATATCTATTGAAATTTTTTTCTTTTGAGTTTTTTGTAATACAACTTTCTAATAATTTCCTTAAATTCAATTGCGTTTCTTTATATAAAATTTGAACATTTGTGTTCATAATGTGACCTTTCTGTATACAATGATAAGCTATGTCGGATATGTCTTTGTTTTTACTCTTTATAGCCCTACCGTGTTCGGATACCCGCTCCGTTAAGGTTCTTTTGGTCTCTCCTACGTAAAAATTTTGGCAAGATTTGCAAGTAATTTTATAGATTAAACCCATTTCATTCTGATAATCATGTTGATTTACTTTTTTACATAGCAAATTTTTAATTTTATTATTATATCTAAAGCCAATATTTATGTTGAAAGTACATAATTTTTGTAATAAAAAGCTGTTATTATTGAGGTAGGGGATATATACCCTATTTTCAAATTGACTTATTTCCTTAATTTTGAAAGTATTGTAAGATTTAATTTGGTCGTTGAAGAATTTGGTCAGGATAGTTGTTTTTCTTTAGAATGGTAATCATATCATTAATTTTTTCATTATACACTTTTTCAAAACTGGTATTACAATCTAATCTTCTTAAATAATTTCAATATTATTCTTTTTAATATGAGTTTTATGGCCTGAACAGTAATTTAAAATATGGTCACTTTGAAATTCTTTTCTGTAGTGCTCCATTACAATTTTGTTGTTATTTTTTATCAATTTGATGTCCAAAAACTTTAATTCTCCATTAGTTTCTAATTCTTTTTTAAACTTTAAATCTGTAGTGCTTTTGTTTAAATTTTCAAAAAAAATATTAAATTGTCTAATGGTGCCAAACCATATGATAAGGATATCATCGACGTACCTGAAGTATTCAAAGTTTGGTTTTTTTTGGTTAATTAACAAATTATTTTCAAAGAAGTTTAAAAATAAGTTACATAATGTGCCATATATTGGTGAGCCCATTGGGAATCCTTTGGTCTGTTTGTAAATTTTTTTACCATGTTTAAAGTAAGTATTATTTGTTACAAATTCTATTAAATCTCTAAATAAATTTTCATCTAAGTTATAGTTTAATAATTGTTCCTTATTTTTGTAGATATGTTTCTCCAAAATAGACAGAGTTTCATTAACTGGAACATTACTATACATATTTACAATATCTAATGATGCTAAATGAAAATGTTTTTTGTTAGTGCTGTTAAAATTTTCTAATTTGTCCATTAAATCTTTTGAGCTTTTTATGATTACTCTTTCATTTGGCATATTAATGCATATGGTTCCCCCATCCAAAATTTGGCAAGAAAATTAAATTTTTGGATGAGAAATTTCAAGATGCTCAAGGGAATATTTGGTAGAAGGATGGTAAGAAATTTGCTAAGGTTTTGCTCTGTTTTTTGTTATTTTCTATATTAAAAGTATTTATAAAGTATTATTAAGAGTATTATAGTTCATTTGATATTTATGAGTTACTATATGTTTCCAGTACAAAAAAAATTCTGTGATTTGATCGAAAATATGATTTGTAACAAGTTATAACTCTGATTTAAATACAACTATTTTTACTTAATCAAGAACATCTCAGTTTGTTGCACCACCAGTTTTGTATTCAGAAATTTAAAGCATAGAGCTCAGACTTCAATAAGGTTTTTACATATAACCCTATGGAAGCCGGTATCCATTGAATCTTTCAGAATTTTTTTAACTATCTTTTACAGGAGAACCCCCCCCTATTCCGAACTAATTGGGATTGAACTAATTGTTCAATTTAGCGGGAATTCGAAATAGGCGGATTTCATGAATAAAATCAACGTATTGACTTGTTAAGACGTAAATTAAGTGCGGTGACATCTGATAGTGTCGGCTCTATACAGCGTTGATCGGCTCGTGGGAACAGATTCAGTGAAAGTCGGAAGGGAAGGGCAGTGACCTTCGACGATTCTTCAACCCCCACCCCCACCCCCATCTCCCTCCCTCGATCCAAGAATTACTATCGGGTTACTGCATTTCCGCTGTTAAACATTAAACATGGCAAGTAAACGAAGTCGTTCTTCGTGTACTTTAAAAGAAAAACTTGAAAGTGTTAAAAAGACTGGATAAGGGAGAAAGTGCTACTAAATTATCACTCGAATATGTTATCGGAAAAGCAACGATTAATGACTGGAAAAAGAATCGCGTTAAAATTGAGCAGTTTTGTTCTGTTTGTCAAGTGAAAAAACTCACTTGAAAAACGGCAAAAAACTATGTATGTCTCCAGGGTCCCCACAAGGGGGAAGAGGTTAGTTGGTCCCTCAGCACCGGGGCCCGGCCGTCAAAGGGGCCCGGGCTTGTCGGTTTGGAGATTCCCTTTTTTTTTTGGTTGTCGATTTGGAGATTCCGTTTTTTTTTTTATTTTGTTCATAACATGCGAGGAGGGAGTAAAGGCCCGGTATTTCATTTGGTACCTGGGCCCGGAATTTGATGTGGTGGGGCCTGTTTCTTTGTATAATAATAATTGTACGTTTTTTTTTCACGAATGTCTTTTTAATTTCTCCTATTTTAAGTTAAAAAAAAAAATCGGTATTTTTTTCTGAACTCTGTTCGGAATAGGCGGATTTTCGGAATAGCGGGGTTCTACTATTAGAGGAAAGTGACCATATTTCGGATACCATTTTGTTTTTAATGTAAAGAATTTAAAATATTGAAGTTTTGGTTAAGAATTTTACTTTGTTTTCTTCTATAAATAACAATTTTAGATCCTGAACTGATAAATATCCATTATAAAAAATAGATAGTGTAATTATTTTTTTTGCAAAACATTGATGTTTTTGTTGTGAAGCAAATGGGGTCTTAATTTCGGATACATAAGAATTTCAGGGTAATAATTATGATAATATAATTAAATTAAACATACAATGCAAATACAGTAAGTTATTTATTTGAGTAATGACTTTATGACATTCTAATAAAATTAACGACATTATACATTAAAAATAATGAAAGGAATGCAAAAATAAAAATATCAAAAGGATTCTTCAAGGGCCACTTTGTACGGAGACCCAGTGTTTTTTCGCTGCGTTCTCACAGTCAACGTTTCTTGACCTTAAAAAAATTGAAAAACGTTAAACCGATTTTTCAAATCAAATAAAAACACAAATTCCAATCAAAAGAAAACCTATTTTCATGTTGCACCATTGACTATCCGAAATTAGGACGTTATGACAAATATTTTTGAATCAACATTTGAAACTAACCTTAAAATCATACACAACGATGCCACTTGTCACTTAAACTACATTTTACGAACTTCATTATACACTTTAAAACAAATTATTAGAACTGACCACTTGCGCTCCAGCTGTGTTCGAAGTTGACATCTTCAAAAAGTCACTTTTTGGAATATTTTTAAATTATTTACTGTTGTGTACATGCAGATCAAAGGCTCACGACGACAAGACAGATTACATATGGTTTGCCTAGAGCTTCCGCTCATGGTAGAGAATAATGCAATCTGCTGACCGGTATGCGATTTATCACGCTATCCGAAATTAAGGCACCATCCGAAATATGGTCACCTTCTTCTACTACTTTTAAAATTTTGAAATGACTTTCTGTAAACTAAATCAAATCAGATTTTTCAAATCTGATGTTAAAAGTTTGTACAAAGCTGTTCAAGGGGACACAATTTGTTTCGGAAATCAGCGTCCGAAATTCCAACTGAAATACGATTTTTTTTTTTTTTTTTTCATGAAATAAACTACATCAAGTTGTCGTATTTTAGCTATCTGAATGATATTTTATCTTTTGTAGTTTTTGAGGAAAAAAAAAAAAAACTCCGTTCTTTTGGTTTTTCCGTAATAACTTGTAAGCGCACACGATTTTCACGCCGAAACTTTGCCGAAAACGTTTTCTAATAAGTACCTATAATTGTGCCAAAATTGATCGAAATTGGTGCTTGGAGCAGATTCACATAGAAAGAAGGGTGAAGAAGCCCTTTGCACTGAAAGTTGCGAAATGCTGTAGAACAGTTTGTAGAGATGTTCTGCTTGTTCTTGCTAAACTACCCCTGGTTGTTGAACAAAAGATCCTGGAATATTACATAAGAACTGACAATGTACACATTTATTAAAATTCATCACAACAAACTTCTTTAAATTATTTATTAAAATAAATAACATTGCAAATTTTTGGAAATTCCCTTATTCCTTTTTCAAGCTGTTGAAAAATAAAGACTAAGACAAACAAAAGAGAAACATGATATCAAATAGTGCGTATTAAATATCTAGCAAATAGTGCATTTTGTTCATGTGATCTTGGTAAACAAGAAACCTTTCATCATATTATTTATGAATGTCCCAAATAAGAAACAATTCGTCTTCTATTAATTCTGGAATTATCTTTACAAGATATCAAATGACCAAAGTTCTTCAAAAATGTTAATGCATAAACTACAATTGAGTATTTTCAAAACTTTACAAATTCTGTAAGGCCTCTTAAATTCCAGGCTAACAACTTACATTGTATTTTAACACTTTCATTTTATACTGTTCTTGCTGTATTTCTCAAAATCTATTTAGCTTTATTTTAGTTTTGTACTCTTTTTTGAGTGGCGCACTTAATAAATCTTTATTTATAATTTCGTTTTATTTCCCTTTTTTTCTGTTTTTTTTTTCTATTTTTTGGTAAGTTTTGTTTTCGTTTCTGATTTGTGTTTGCTTTATTAAAATAGAAAGGTGATGGTTGTGAAAATTACATGTCAAATTGATGGTTCCGTATCGCTCGTATTATCAGAAGAATCAGAGTTCAGATTAAAGACTATAGGCTTCAAGATCTATCAAGCAGTCGAGATTTCAAAATCTATCTTCACTTAGTTCTGTGTGTTACAAAACTCCTCCACATTTCTGTTGTCACTTTAAAAATGTCCTCTTCAAGTAAACAATAAAGCCCTTAAATTTGAATGTTTTGTTATGTAGAGCTACATGACCTTTCACACTAACTATTACTGAACTAGAAGAAATTAGATTCAACAGCTAAACCAGCCGAGAGGTAAACCAATAATGGAAACACTTACTGTCCATCTCTTGACGATAATCCCCACTGCTGTTTGACTGAAACATCAGATGTCCTCCTTCATTAAAACCATCAAACTATCTGCATGTTAACAAATGAATCATTAGTACCTTCAATTCTGTTTAAGTCGAAGTAGAGAAGCTTCCTTCTTCGATGATGTGGTAGTACCGCTCTAAACTTATCCAGGTGTAGGGTCGGCATTAATCCACGTTTTATCTAAATATATGATATGCCTTTTTTGTACGAAATTGCCGAATTCCAATTAAATATTTGTGGCGTCAAATGATTATATCTTCACTGCTACACAATCCTGAATTTCAATGCAGAGACTGATATTTAAATTCACACATTTTTTGTAATATATACAATGTACTGCGCGAAATATTTGGAAAGTTCGGATCATACGTAATTTCTTTTAATACATTTCCGACTGTTAATATTTCATTTCGAGAAATAATTTATGTATTTTTACCTCTAATTTCAGTGCACAGAAACGAATTACAAGTTTTATCCGTGATGTATTTGCTTTCCAAGGCTTCATCTTGTGTGGTGTGCTTAAAATCCCCTCCTTTTGAAATGCTTTCTCAACAAATAAGACGTCATCGATATTCCTGCGAAAAGTGTTCTTTTCGAAATAACTCCATCAACAGTCATGTGCAGTTCCAATTCTCTTAATTTGGAATAAACAGATTTAAAATTATTTATTTTGCATTGCAGTAGATTGACTGATCTTTACAATTGACCTATTTAGAGGATCCTGCAACTGCAACCGACAGCCGGAGAGAAACAAAAATAAGTACATTAACTATTCAAAGGATACGCTCAACGTTTCTGCAAAAAAAAAAAAAAATAGTTACCAAATCGCATTTACAGCTCTATTAAAGGAAAACGATAACAGATTGTTCAAGAACCTATTTATTTCACACAAACAGTATCAAACGTTTGAACGAGTCATGTGATATTGCTCAATTTGTTCCCACTTACAAATATGTGTCATTTGTAGACGATGAACTGTATCGTGAAATGCTGACTGTAGTTGATAACCCGTGAAAATTCGCACATGTAGCATGTTACTGTCGTCTAGTTCTGGTAATGTTGCAATTCCTCCACGATACGCCACATCCTTTAGATATTCCCACAACCCAAAAAATTGCAAAGTTAGGTAAGCAGAACGTAGTCGCCTGGCAGTAGGGAACATGCTATTAATTACTCGATCATTGGTAAAGTGTTGACGCAAGCAAGTTTGCACGAACTTTCCAATATGAGGAGTGCATCATCATGCATGAGAGAGCTTGAATCAAGACACTGTCTTTCCTGAAGCTGGGGTATCACAAAGTTCTGCAGCACGTCACGATATCTAGCCGCAGTCACGGAACATGTTTGAGGACCATTAGCAGTAATTTCTTCAAAAAACTAAGGACCTAGGATAAAGTTGGATGTGAACACACACCAGACTGTAAGCTTGGGCGAATGCAGAGTCATTTCGTGGAAAACGTCTGGAATTTCCTTGCCCACACACGGCAATTTTAGGTGTACACAGTGCCATTCAAATAATAAGTTCTCAGTTCACAGAGCTTATTTATAGCGCCATTCTGACTGTGTTCCTGATGTCTATGCAAAATAGGTTTTTTTTTCTCTTTGCATAAAGATTAACCCTAGGCTATTGTGATGACATTTGGACCACATTTACAATAAACAAAGAACCGTACTGTGCGGTTGTAGCATGTTAATTGTTTTTTTGCAATTATTTTCATTGTAACTAAATTGTAACTAAATTTGTTTTTGCAAAATGTTGAGCGGATCCTTTGAATAAGATGTGTACAATTTTTGGTGTGTCTCCGTCTGTTGGTGGTAACTGCAGAATGCTCTAAATAGGCCAACATTAATTATAACCACCTTCTATATTCCTTACAACGGAATGATGTGTAAAGCTATTCTCTGACGTGACTTCATTTTTTACATGAAATGGACTTAACACTGGATCCTAACCTTTCAATGTACTAATGAGGACAAGTCCTCACATCAGATTGGATACGGAATTTTTCTTTTAAATCCACAAACAAAATAAGAAGTCCTCTGTTCAATATATGCTATTTTAGAAATACACAAAAAAATAATTTTTATTATCAGAGATGTTCTTAAATAATAACAGCTATAACCACATTGTAGATTGGTTGATTTGTCTACTGCCCTGTCATGAAACCCGTGATGCTTTCGGTGATAAAAACTGTTAGTTCAACTTTTTTTTAATTATCATGATATTTTAATAATTTACTTTTTTATGGAATCTACTGAAATTAATTAAAATACTGAAATATTTCTTCTAATTCTTATAGTGATTATGAAAGTTCTTTCATATGTCACTTGAATAGTGATCGTCTTGTTCTGTTTTGCATTTACAAATTACTGATTCGTCTTCAATTGGATTATTGCTGCATCAC
This sequence comes from Thereuonema tuberculata, assembly GCA_023159025.1. NCBI lineage: Eukaryota > Metazoa > Arthropoda > Chilopoda > Scutigeromorpha > Scutigeridae > Thereuonema > Thereuonema tuberculata. The sequence goes on from JAFIDM010128417.1 coordinate 85,953, forward strand.
AGATTGTTCTTCTCGATCATCAGCTGTATGCAGACTTCATTCCATCTAGATCCAGCATTCTGTTTATGTCTTGGACGTCACCTGTTAAAAGTTTATACACAGAGATTGTATAAACTATCACTACATCTTCCTCACCAGACATTTTGCAAGCATTTTCTCAATCTGAAAGAATGCTGCGAATCATTGCGTATGTTCTTTCCCTCGTGTACGACTTTTTAATAATCGTCCTTCTTTTATGCAATTTCGACATCGGGTGAAGAACTTGATAAGATAATTTTGGTCTCACCGATGAATCATTTGTTGCAGCAAAACAACAAACAAACAATAGAAGTAATTCAAATAAGAATGCCTTTTTGAGTCGAGCTGAGACTCTGGGACGGCCGTTTCGAGCTTGTTGAGCTCTCCTCAGCCAGAGCTACTCAGCCAGTGCAAAGACCCAAAAGCTGTACGAGGGAAGAACTGGGAATTCACGATTTAAACAGTGACCCCCTCGATAACTAAAAACAAGAAAATAAAAAAACCCCTCGATAACTAAAAACAAGAAAATAAAAACAAGGACAAAATGTCGAAAACGAATAACAATAGATAAGTAAATAAATAAATATTTATGTAACTATGTACACCATCTCGTTGAGTTAAAAAAAAAACTGAAAAAAAAAACCAATGAACTTCTAATTTGTCGCCACAAGTCTTACACGTTCGATTACAAGATTTAAACCAGGGTTTCTCAACCTTTTTTTACCCATGGACCCCTTTCCCTTCTTTTTTTTTTTTTGGTGGACCCCCTCATAGCTAAAAAGTAAGGGGATTATATTAATAATCAACGAATTAGTAAATGATTATGCTTTATTTTGAATGAAAACTAATTTAATGCAAATAAATTATTCTACAGTGGTAAATAATATATATTCTACACACACTGGTAAATAATTCATAATAAACCATTTTAGAATAAGTGCGATTCAATGAGATCCCTGTGGACCCCGAAGAATATTACATGAACCCCCATGATCCATGTGGATCCCGGTTGAGAACCACTGGTTTAAACAGATGTGGTCTTTTTAGCGACCCCTAGGTTACAGCTTGCTGTAAAAAAAAAGGGACCGCTCTTGGTATTGTGCTTGCTCGTTGTCACACTCAAAAGTGGTAAGCTTGCTGGATGTCACATTCTATGGTGGCCAAACGATTTGATATATTAGAATGAAACCTTCACCATTACGTTCAGCATCAAAAAGTAGGCGACCATATCAAAAAAAGCAGACCTGTAGGACAACTTCCTGATCGGAAGTTGGGGGATCAAAAGTGGTATACTTGCTGGATATCACTCTCTCTAATGGCCAAACTGTTAAGTATTAGAATCAAACCTTCTCCATTGTGTTCAGCCTCAAAAAGTAGGTGACGTAGTGACCACACCCTAGCCGGAAGTTGGGGGTCAAATGTGATCGCTTCCAATATTTTTTTTTTTTAAATTGTGCATATTATGGGGCCGCTTTGCTTTTGACACTATCTAAAAGCATTAATTATCTTGTTTTTTCTTTAAAAGTTTTTCTGAGATGGAAATTGATAATGATGTAGTCAATTTCTGGGACACTTTTAACTGATGGATCAGAAAACTGAGACATTTTATTTTGCTGTAGGATTTTTCAGATCAAATTTCTCAATGTATTTGGTAATATCTTCCGTTGGCTGTCGACGGTATGATAGACTAAGGGTTGTGGATGCAACTTTTGAAAAGTGATAAAATAAAATCAAAAAAGAGTAAGTAAATGTAATTCTTAATTTATATGCTGCTTATTGTGCTTAGCAACATTCTGAAATAGTTTTCAGTCACTGAAACAAGAAAACAAATTGTGGTAATCTCTCTTTCACAGTAAAAAAAAAAAAAAATGGAAAAACCTATTTTTTTTCCTCAAAAATTTGAAGTTTATATTTCCAAAGATTATATTTCATTTTTAATATTTTATTTTTATATTTTCAGCTTTTTCTCAATGTTGCACATTTGCTTTATCTGACATTATTGATTATCTTTTGTGCATATAAAATGATTGATGTAATTATCATATCATTACTATTTCTAACATATTTTTTTTTTTTTTAATGTGCATCAGTCCTAATAGGTATTTCTAAAAGAGAAATACCTGTGGTATAGGTACTGAAAAATTAATCTAAATACAGATAAGTGAAAGAAAAAAAAAATTAAGATTAATAATATTAAAATTTAAAACTACCATCAATAATATCTATTATTAACTGATTTTTAACCTGACTAATTCTTTCAAAATTATAATTTTCCCATTTTAATTGATTGAAAAGACTATAAAGGATTTGATTTTTTTGTCTAAATCCCATATTATTATTTATTTTTGTAACATTAAATATTTTTATCCAACCTTTTCTGGTGTTGGAATTATTTTGTAAGTTATCTTTTTTATTTTTTATATCAAAAAAATTCTTTATCATATTGTTATAAATAAATTTTTCATTTAATAAAAGTATTTTATATTTCTTTCTTATGCTTTGTTGTTCCTCAGGTTTTTTGTTTTTAAAGTTAATCATTACGTAATTAAAGATCTTCAGAATAATTTTATTTATATTTTTAATTTGTTGTCTGTTTATAAATATCCAACAGTCCAAACCATAATTTAGTGTCGAATCAACATATGCCTTATAAACAACCAATTTCTGTTTAAAAGGAAACATATTTTTAATGTGATAGAAAAAATATAATAAAGTATTCAGTCTTTTTAAGATATGATTATAGTGGAAGTTCCAAGAAAATTTGTCATCTATATAAATACCAAGATATTTTTGTTTATGAACACTTTCAATTGTAGTACAATTACATGATTTAATTAAATTATTTAGTTTTTTAGAATTTATGCAATTTTCATCATGTAGTTGTAGATCTAAGTTATAATTTAACTTTTTATTTTTATTCTTAATCACAATAATTTTTGTTTTATCTTTATTTATTTTGAAGTAAAATTCTGAATAAACTCAGAAAAAGAGACGGAAGAATAAAAAATAATCCGAAATCACAGTTGATTTCTTCTAGAATATTTATTTGCAATAGGTCGGCAGACATTTTTTTACAAATCCTTCAAATATTTCTAACATATTTGAAATAAAATTCTGAATAAACTCAGTAAAACAGACTGATGAATAAAAAATAATCCGAAAACACAGTTGATTTCTTCTAGTATATTTATTTGCAATAGGTCGGCAGACATTTTGTTACAAATCCTGTTAATGACAGAGATAATGAGGCTGGTTATTCCAGACCCTAGTGAAGTAAAAGAACCACCCCTCAGTACAAATTGCAAATAAACTTTAAATATTTTTCAGTACAAAGTAATTCAAAGAATTTTATATTATTATTATTAAAAAACATTGAAGTATTCCCAACACCGAAAATCTAAAATGAAATATAAATAAAAGTACCATTGAGATATTTGTTTTTATTGGGAAATATTCTAATTGCATTGTTACTAAGCTCGAGTTCGACTCACAATGTCTTTTTTTATAATACATTTTATAGTATATTTTTAATGATCTAAAATAGAGAAGAGTGTTTTGTTTTTTTTATTTTTCCGGTAAAAGTAGGAGATTTTTCTTGTTAAATGAATTTTGAAATTAGAAAATCAATTTATTATAATTCACAAGAATATTATTGACTTAAATGTGACAAAGAGGAAATTTATGATTATATCTGTTATTTTGTTTTGAACGTCTTATATATTGCTGAGAAATACTTTAGAATTTTTGATGTATAAATTCCTTAGATTTTGGAAGCTTTAAGAACAAAATTGCTTTTAAAGAACATTTAATATTTACTAATTATTAACCAATGAAAATATTTGTAGCTTTAATAATAATCAATGACAGGAAGGTAAGAATGGTTGAGTTTACCAGTCTTACTCCTTCGCACTTCGTCTTTAGGTTGCTCTCAAATTTTTGTTTATTTTTTTCCGGTATCTCCTTACAGTTCATATAATCGTCCTTGACTTCTTCAGATACCCTTGTTAGAAAAAAAACAACAACAATATATTTTAGATTTTTTTATTTATCTTCTTCCTCGATAATTTCGCGTTGTTCAAATTATGACTGGTCGTTTGTTGTGAATAGCAAAAATTAAACATTGATTTCCATAAAATTTCATATTTAAGAAATATGTTAATCTAGATCTCATTAAAATTTTGGTCTTATTAAAATACGCACATATTTTTAGTATTCGGTGAAGGCCTTTTGTAGCTCAATTAATAATACTGTGATGTAAAACGGTAAAATGACCAACTACTGGCACCAACTTTTTAATTTGTAAAAGGCTACGTAATGAGGTAAAATTTTGAGGGTTATTTGCTTTAGTCCACTGTATCTGTGTTAGATCTATGGAACTTGTAACAATTTGAAATCATTAACACAGTTTAGGCTTAACAAAAAATGAATAAATTTTTAGTCCAAACACTGGCACTTGTAGTCTAAATACTGGTAAACTGTCTTTATCCTGGCCTCTTCCAGTAATAGGTGAACTGTGTTATATGCAGACTATAATAAACTATACTTCATCTTAAATATTAAAGCAATGGCCAGTTATTAATTGAGTACAGTCTACTTTTTTCATAATTATTTTGTAGAGGCCTAGTTTAATGCTTGATGATCAATTTTAATACAGTTGTAAGAAAGACCTCCAGAACATTTGTTTTTTTATTTAGGCTTAAAACATGTGAACGTAAATACTTTGATTATCCGTATGTGCTTTAAATCAATAATCTTCACAATACGACACAAAATATAAGCTAAAACATGCTAAATATACATTTTATTTTAAAAAGTCAAACGGACTGAGTTATTTGCAAGGTATGCTTAAGACTGCACGGTCAGTTTTTGCCTATTTGTTGGTGGGTTTCTTTGACAAATTGCGTGCTTTCCTTGCTGCTTCCTTTTTTTTTAATTTTATTATTTAGTTGATGTTTTTAAACCTCAGCCCTCTTTCCTTTTCTTAAACAAACGATGAGAACTTGTCACAATAAGATTAAATATAG
>JAFIDM010128770.1:0-20187 GCA_023159025.1 Thereuonema tuberculata
TTTGTGTGTGTTTGATTTTTAATCTTTTTAAATAAATCACAAACAGATGATGAGTCTATTATATGTGGAGTTTTGAAAAGAGGCATAACATTTTTTTTGTTACGTTACGTTTCATACAGATGGAAGGGCTAACCAATGTGGATTTTGCAAAGAAAGGTTTACGTCCTTATGTAAATTAACTACCTATATAAGATCCTCGATTGAAAAGTCATTTATATGCAAAATGTGTGATCAAAGCTTTCAAAATCATGCTCATGTTAGAGCACATATAAATGAAAAGCCATTTAATTGGAAATTATGTGTGAAAAGCTTTGCACATTAAAGCACTTTAGATAAACATATTTTGATTTCATACTGGTGAAAAGTTATTTAATTGTAAATTGGGTGAGAAAAGTTTTGCATTTTCAGGCAGCTTAACTACTCATTGATCCAGTACAGGGTAAAAGCTATTTAAATGTGAATTTTGTGGGAAAAGTTTTGCACAATCGGATAGCTTAAAGATTCACACAAGAATCCAGTACAGGTGAAAACTCACTTCAAAGTGAATTTTGTGAGAAATGTTTATACAATCATCATCATTAAGGAGATGTTTGCGCTTCACCTCCATCTTAGGTAAAATAATTTTTAGACATTAAATGTGAATTTGAATTTAAAATTTTTAATCTTCCTAAATTGGTTGTGAAATTTCAGTTGAGATAATCTCATTTCTAATGTGAAGAACAGCGAATTACTGAAAGATAATTCAGAAAGGTGTAAGTTAATGAAAACAATAATAAAAAGGGGATCGCCGCTGCACAACGTTTAAAAAAAAAAAATATTTAAAAAGAGTACATATTGTAGTGATTTTATAGTTATTTTTATTGTATCTTAGTTATTTTATCATTCTCTGTTCTTATCAATCATTTACTGTACATTTCAAATTCTTTCCATTAACTTTTTGTTTATAATTAAATCTTGAACGGTTGTTGGCTTTATTATACATTGGTCCAAAAAAATATCCCCACCTACAATTTTACTCAATGTATGCCAAAACAACAACGAAGAGGCTACATTTCATTAGTTTACTGAACTTTTTGTTTTTTTAAGTGAAATTAAGTTGTACAGAACATATTACATCAAAATCAACTTGCCTTAATATTTTGTGTATCCACCTCGTGCCTTTTTAAGGGCTTGAACTCGATGTGTCATTGACTCCACAAGTTTTTCGCTGAACCAGGTTCGATTTCATGGTACCACATGTGAATAATTTTCTCAATTAACTCTGCTCTACTGGTACAACAGTATTTGCTTAGTTTTTTACACATTAAATTTCTTTTCATCCGAGAAAATCACTCTCTTCCAGTCCTCAGATGTCCAGTGTTGATACAGATCGAGAAACCTTTTTCTTTCTTCAACAGGCTTTTTTGTTAGGAGGGCTTTCTTTGCAGGTTTTTTCTTCTTAAGGTTGAGATCAGAAAGGCATCTTAGCAATGTTTGATGGGAAATTGAGGTCTCAAACTCCCGCTTAATCTTAAAAGCAATCTGCCTTGAACTCAGTTTTCTGTCTTGCTTTGCCATCCTTTTCATTGCCGTGCACAATCTGGGACTGGAGATTTTCTTCTGGCCACATTTGTACCTCAAACTTGACTTTTTAGTTTCAGCTTAATACTTCAATATATTTTCCACAGTTTTGTGGTCAATTGATAATTTCCTAGCAACTTTCCTATTCGAGATTCCTTCAGCTTTGAGTCCCAAAATCATCCCTTGCTTCTTTGGAGAAATGTCTTTTCTCTTTCCCATGATCTGTAAAACCACTTGAAAAGTTCATAAATATGTTAATCTACAGCAGTTTGCATCAAATTCCAAGTGCTGAAGCAAGAAAGCTCAATAATTAATTAATGAACATAACATAAGCTAAAATTGAGTCAAAAAGCTTACTGGGGATATTTTTTGGACCGAACTGTAATTCACTTTAATTTAAATAACATGGTTTAAAACCCATTACGATCACGTTTGTTTAAATCACCCTTCATTGTTAAAGGCCCCCAACCAATCACAATCAATGTACATTACCTGTAAATACCTGTGTTTTTCATTTTACTAAAAAGTTTGAGTTTTGCTCCAGCCTCGTTTCAGTCGATTCTTATTTTATACAAACCAGGCGAAATTACACACCACAATATAAAAAACCTACCAGTTTCGATTCTGAAGAATCATTTTCAAGTTAAGGTGAAATTAAAAAGTTGTTGGATCTATAGCAATATCGCATTTTCTGGAATGCGTAGAAGGGGCGAGCGAAGAGATCGTTCACGTGGGTACTTGAAAACGAGGTAAGGAAGCTGTCCAAATAGGTGGCGAGGGGATGGGGATCAAGCAAAGATTATTAGATTAGTTATCTACGTTTAATTGATTTAATACGATCATAATGGAAGTAAAAGCAATATTATTTATTAATTGCTGTCATCCTTGGTTTTTTTATGATGTTTATAAATTCGGTATTTGTCAATATTTTGGATTGAGACAGTGTCAATATAACAGTTTGTGTCTGTTAGAAATGAAATGGATTCTATACATTTTCGAAGGAAATGATTATTTTCTCGACATATAATAGTGGGTTTGTCAGTATCGACACAGTATTAATTAAAACAAGTTGAAAAATTCTTCGTTAGAACACATGATATATATTTCATATTTTTTTCAAATTGGTTACTTGAATTAATCTTTTCCTGTCACTCATTAGCTTTGCTGGAATCCTCGTAGCTGTTTCTAGTGATAGTCTATTCATACTAAATTAAACCATGCAGGAACACTTTGAATATAGAACAGTTTATGTAATAAAACTAGAGCCATATTCATGCAAATAACAGTGGAAAAGTGATTTTCAGGCTTTTTCTCTAATTATTCCTTTGAATTTTCAGATTTCTTTTTGTATTTCTTTCTAATAAAACTAAACAGTTCTCTTAGAATTTTTCTAAAAATTAATCATTAAATTTTATCAAGTGATTTTAGAGGTACATCTAAAGATTTACTTTTGTATGTATATGTTTACATTCCAAGCAATGAAAGTGTTTTTTGGACAATATTCATCAAAACACAAGTGTTTGTTCAATTGCTTGTAAACTGATCACCTATCGTTTGCTATTAAATTTTGTTTTTTTACTTTTTTGAGCTGAATTTCCCAGGAGGATCCTCAATTCAGTCAGGATATAAACACTGTCCGGCCACTTTATTAGGTACACCCCTTTTGTGCGTATGAATGTCGTGTCTCACAACAATTCTTCAAGCCAGTGGGGGCAGTGTCATGGTGTGGGGGTTGTTTTCCTGGCACACGTTGAGTTCATTGATACTTCTGGAGGCATGTCAGGATGCTAGAACATACCAAGTGCAACTGTACATGTTAACAGTTTATCCTCATGCAGATGGCTACTTCCAGCAGGATAATATTCCAGTGCACAAAGCCTGCATCACTATGGATGGTTTGAGGAACATGACGATGACTTTTCCTTGCTGCAGTGGCCCGCTCAGTCCCCAGATCTCAGCCCGATTTAAAATTTGTGGGATGAGCTGGAACGGACTGTTCGCTCCAGGCCTACACCTCCATCAAATCTTCAGGAACTGCATGACACACACATGTCCGCATGGTACAAATTACTTCAACAATGTTTTCAGTTTCTTGTGGAATCCATGCTGTTTTGAGGGCTAAAGGAGGCCCAACACGCTACTAGGTAGGTGCATCTAATAAAGTGGCCGGACAGTGTATATACCTAGGATTTTGGAATGAGAGGTGTTGTGTTGGTCGTAGTCATTCAACCAAAAAAATAAAATGGCCTTTCCTGGATGGAGGGAGAGGATTACCGACATACAAATGAACTTTCCAACTAAAAAAAAAAAAGGTCAAAAATCCTAAAAAATTTTTTTCCATTTTTCAGTGCAACGACGGGGAGTTCTAACCCTACCAATCCCTCTTTCGTTACACCAGTGATATAAACATATATCTATTGATATTGATAATAATCCGGATAGTGATGTGGGATTTGAATAAAAAGCCAATACAAAAACCATATCATTGTTTCTGCAAAGAAATGACCAAATTATCTTCACATAAGCTGAAATTAAAGTAACTAAAATTTAAACAACAAAAATGCTATATTCTAAGACTTTGCTCTTTTTTTTTATTCATTTATTTTCTATTAGTCTTAAAATAACCAGTTAGTAATATTAGTTTTTTAGGTAAAAATCTATTTTAACTACAGTAGAACTCCAAATATCCGAACTCCGACTATCCGAATCGCTTTCAGAATTTCAGAAGAAAAAAATAAGACTGAAACGTACTGCGATTTGTAAAATGGTGATTCTGTCTACGCCTGCTATTGTCCTTCCCTCCGCGAAGCTTTCTTCCCTTGACCGAGATGTTCAGCAAGCAATGACTTTCATTTACAGAACAATACGTACATACTGTACTAATGTACATCACTTGTAACTACGCTTAACATGTAAAAGTGTTGCCTTTTCATTTAATTAATTAAAAGCTCTTTTTCTTTAAAAATATTTTTTTTCTCCCATTTACAACATACATACAATAATTAATTAACATAGACCCTTTTTTCGGAAAAAAATCCAATTATTCCGAATTTTTGATTATCCAAATGGGGTCCGATCCCAATTGATTCGGATAATTGGAGTTCTACTGTATTTTCATTTACAATAAATAAATAAATAAATAAATAATGGATGACAGTTATCAAATCAAACTCAAAACTTCCTAAAACTTAAGGATTTAATATATAAATATAACCATTTTTTTTTATTATTTTAATTTTTCCTCAGTACCTTGTACTTGGTACCTAGAATTGTGAACAGAAGTAGGCAAAAGTTTTAATAATCCTAGTAAAAACTGCTGCAAGCTTTGAATAAGTAATTGCTATTTACTTAAATCAATTTCCTTTTTGATATAATTCGTGCAAAACATAGCTCTTAAATACATTTTTTCCCCCAACTTATTTTGCCATGATCATTGGTGCATCGTCAGTGTTTAATAAAGACCAGTGTTTGTTACTTATTTTTATAATCAAAATATTATTCCTTTCAAATTAATGATTAGAATTGAGTCTCGGTGAGATGTCTCACTAAGATCTCATCAGCGAGAGTTTTCCAAACTTCACAGGCATAACGAAGGAAGGCAGTTGAATTACAGAAAATTTGTTTCCTCATAAATTAAATCAAGCAAAATAAATCACGTTTATTAACAATTTTCCTTGTTTTAAGTGTTTGATTAGATGGGGACAATACTGACTAAACTGGATATTTGTATCTGAGCGAGACTGAAACAGCTCTTTCAAGGTCCTGGATGGCTATAGAAATTCTTAATTTAAGAATTGATTCGTATTTGATCTTTTATACATTTATTAGCAAAAATACCCGTGCTTCGTGCGGGTTACAAAAAAAAGAGTTGTCCTGATGTGGATGACAGAAGAAATTGTTATTGTGTGATTACATTGCAACATTTCCAATTGGTAAAAAAAGGCAAGTTGGCAGCTAATTATGTTATATACCTGCTACTGTTGCTTTGCTCAGGAAGCCTTGTATATGTAACGTAAAAAAAGCTTTATTTCTTCAAAAAAGAGCAGATTACATCAAGGAAACTAAAAAATGAAACTTAGAATTACGAACACTCATATCAAATTTCATGTTTGCAAGCATGTTTCGGAGATACGTACACCCTACAGGAAAGTTTTCTTCCTCCAGTGGCGTACCAACGGCTTTGGGGGCCCGGGGCGCAGTTCCATTATTCAACAACCAAAAAAAAAAACAAATCTCTATTTTAACAACCAAAAAAAAAGGAAATAAGCTGCTTGGTGGGGCCCCCTAGGCTGGCTTGGTGGGGGCCCCGGGGGGGCGACCCCCCCCCCCCCCCCCCCCTTCGTATGCTACTGTCTTCCTCCCCTCTGTTTATATCCCTTAGGATCCGAATATCGAAAATTCTTTGAATACGTATACCTTACATTTTGACAAAGAACTCTCAGTATGAAATTTCGTGAAATTTCTTGTATGCAAAGCAAGGGATTTCGGAGATATGAGTACCTTGGAAGAAAGTTTACACCACACTTAGGACTCAAATAAAAAAAATAAAAAAATTCGTCGAATATGTGTATTTTAAATTTTGACAAAGAATAATCATTGAATTTCGTGTTTCCAACTAAAGAGGTTTCAGAGATATGCGTGACCTTCAAGAATGTTTGCCTCACCATTTTCACCCTTAAGGTCCATTTATACTATCCTACAAGACATGAAGCGGGCTTTTTTATTACCTTATTCAGGCAAGTATACGAGTATTTATATTGATTGTCAGGAATCCGTGACCTTGGCTAAAGTGAGGGGTTTAGGTAGAACTCACTGTTGAGTGGCACCTCTCCGTGATAGATCTTAGTGTTATAGTTTAATTTCAATATTAGAAGAATAAAATCGAAAGAAAAGGATCATACGTTTTAGTATCCATAGATATTAAAAAAAAAAGGAAGGCAGAGAGAATTTTGGACATTATATAAACAATTGATAGATGACAAACAACTATTTTTCGTCAGTATTTTAAAATATTACAATATGCCCTAACTAAGTTGAGAATATTTTCCAAATCAAAATGGTCCTATATATTTCTTAAAGAAACATGTTTTTTTTACAATAGATAAAAAATATTTGCATAATTGGCGATTTTTTTCTCACAAATTATTCGTTGTTGGTTTTAAAACATTAAGGGAAATAAATTCGTTTCTCTTCTATAACAGATATACTATTCAACTCAAAATATTACTGCATCATTTTACCGCTAGGTGTCTCCACTGTTCAGCCGCCATGTCGTCTTACTATTATCTCCATCATTCTACTGTCTCCTTTTTTCGTTGACCACACCTCTAAAGACAATTTTAAATATCAACTGCAATTATTATGCTTTTCGTAAATCCTGCTGTATTGCAAGAGTAGATTTTGGTAGGCATCACAATTATAATAAACCATCTTTATTCTCTTGACTGATTTAGAAATTGAAATAGGCTTATCCTCCATGCGTTGTAGTTTTAACCTTTGACAATGGCTGCCATTTGCGTTTCTTCAGTGTAAAAGTTGTTTCTTTTGTTTATTGTCACATGCAATTCTAACTTGTTCATTACAACACTGAAACAAAGAAATCATTCAAAGAGTCGAAAATCGAGGAATTTAGTAGGACTTCCATTGAATGAATTAATATTCACGAACTTTAATTAAAAACAACAGGATTTGAAGTCGATTATAATGAGGTATTTTTTTTTAAGTGGACGATGAAGCAGTGACGAATATTACAGTTTCCAGGACAAGAAGTTCAAAAATAAATTAAAGAGTTTGTTCAACGAATGAATATTCAAATTATGTCTCAACCAATGACAATTACGAAGAACTAATTATTTGTAAAGTGCAGTTTAATAGGTTTAGGAAGTTATATAGTTAGTTGATCAAATTAAATCATAAACAAGTGATAATTCGTCAAAGCAATGAAATAAAAAGGACGTTGCAAAGTCAATCCACTTAACATTAATTGAAGTATAGAAGAAAGCTTTGAACAGTCAGGATTTTATTTAAGAAATAAAATTTTCTGGTTAGATTAAATCATTTACAGTTAAAAGAGTCCTCTTTGGAATAATTTTAGAATCATGAATATTGACAGATTAACAGAATCCCACAAAAATGAAAAGAATTTCAAATCTAAGATTTCTAAAAAATGTCCTCCAAAATCAGCCACATTGCTTAATGACATTAATTCCCACAAATGCGAAAAAACATTCAAATGTGAATTTTGTGAGAAAAGTTTTTTAAAATCAGATCATTTAAAGAAACACATTAGAACTCATACAGGTGAGAAGCCATTCAAATGTGAGTTTTGTGAGAAGCGTTTTGCAGTGTCTTGGAGCTTAACTGTTCACATTCGATCCCATACAGATGAAAAGCCATTTAAATGTGTATTTTGTGAGAAATGTTTTGCTGAGTCTGGCCTCTTAAGTAGTCACATGAGATCCCATACAGGTGAAAAGCCATTCAAATGTAAATTTTGTGAGAAAAGCTTTGCACATTCGGGTGATTTAAAGAAACACATTAGATCCCATTTAGATGAAAAGGCATTTAAATGTGAGTTTTGTGAGAAAAGTTTTTTAAGATCAGGTTATTTAAAGAAACACATTAGAACCCATACAGGTGAAAAGCCATTTGAATGTGAATTTTGTGAGAAAAGCTTTTCACGATCAGATACGTTAAAGAATCATATTAAATCCCATATAGGCGAAAAGCCATTTTAATGTGAATTTTGAGAGAAAAGTTTTGCAGATTCAGTTGATTTAACTACTCACAATAGACTAAAACAGATGAAAAGCCATTTAAATGTGAGTTTTGTGAGCAAAGTTTTTTTAAGATCAGGTGATTTAAAAAAACATTATAAAGCAAACAGGCAAAAAGCCATTTTAAATATCAGTTTTGTGGGAAAAGTTTTGGACATTCTGATGGTTTAGCTACTCACCATAGACTGCATATAGGTGAGTGCATTAAAATATGTGGGTATTCCTATTGGGCCGTCCATTAGTTACGCGTGGTGTTTTTTTAAAAAATTTGGACCTGCCCCCCCCCCTCCCCTCTGGTGAGATGTGGTGGGACCCCCCCTCCCTCGTGAGATTTCAAAAAGTCAATATTACAAAATGTAATCTATTATAGTACGTATATTCTCTGAATGAAAAAGTTGACGTGAGATTTTCGTTGAACCCTCCCCCTTGGTGAGATTTTGCTGGACCCCCCCCTCCCCCTTTTGACCTCGCATAATTAATGGACGACCCCTATGGTTGTTGTACAGGATTATAGTTTTAAGTCTTAGTGGAACAGTTCTATTCAATTTACAAGAAAATAACAGTGATATGAAATGACTATGATATTAACAGTTTTCAAATTTCATATTACCTCAAACTTCTCTTGTATCTCTTTTGTTCATGAAGAACATTAGAAAGAACTGTTAATAATGCGAAAAAAACATACTTTTATTCTTTGCATTAAGAAAATCATATACTTATTTAGAATAATCTTCAAATTTAATGTTCCAGCATGTTATTATAATGGGCATTCTGCAATATTGGCTATTCACCTCGGACGACAACGTCATGCAGTTCGTGCGGAACTGGTTCACAACGCAGCCCCAGGAATTTTATGAGACAGCCATTCACCACCTTGTGTAGCAGTGGGACAAGTGCCTCAACAGCCAGGGCCAATACTTCTAACATACCGGTACTGGTTTCTGTTCCTAGGCCTCCGGCTCGTTTCTTTTTGAATGCCCCTTATATATCACATGAGGATTTGTTTTCTATTATTATTATTATTTGTAAAGACTTTTTCATTTCCACTGTTAATGTATTGGGTAGAAAATGAATTATTGTATTGAAGTTTCTTAAAGATTGTTTTTTTACTAAAACCTGTGGTAACATTTTTAATTTCTTTTGTAAACTGCCAGTGATTATTACTGTATATTACAAGTATGGGCGTACATGAGGTCAACAAGAGCCACATTCTGGATTGTCATACAGTGTATATAAAGAGCCACACCTTAGTCACGTTCCATGTTATTATTATTTCTTTCTTTTTTTAATGTTTATCAGACTTAATAGGTGTATTTATAAGCTGTACACCTGTGATATAGGCACTGAGAGTTCAATCTATAAAGATAATATTTCCACCCAAAAGAAACATACAAAAAGTAATGATTAAATGATTCAATTTTATATTTTTATCAATTATATCAGAAATTAATATTTTTGTATATCTTTTATAAATTGACTATTGTATTTATCCCACTTGATTTGATTAAAAAGTTTAAATATAACATAACCATTTAGACGGTAACCGTAGTTACCTGTTAATTTTTTATCGTTAATCAAACTAAGCCAATTGTTTGTAGTTTTTGTATTTTTATTATTATTTTTTTCATTTTTAATTTAAATTTTTTTATATAATTGTTTTATAAATAAATTTCTCCTCAATAGTTAAAATTTTGAATTTTTTCCTGATATCATTCTTCTCATTTTTACTTTTTTTATTAAAATTATAAGAGATGATATTAATTATTTTAAAACAAGTTTTGTTTACATTTTCAATTTGTTTTGTTTTTTAATAAAAATCCAACTGTCTAGACCCCTGTTTCCCAACGTGGGGCGCACACCCCACAGGGGGGCAATTTTATTGTTAAGGGGGGCAATTGGAAAATGGAAAATTGCTTTTTTTTGGTTGTATAACTTAAAAAGCCGTTTTTTTTGGGGTTGTGAAAGTTATATCTAATTTGGTGGGGCATAGCATACTTTAGATATTTAAGGTGGGGCATAGCCCAAAAAAGGTTGGGAAACACTGGTCTAGACCATAATCTAAGATAGAATCCACAAGGGATTTAAAAATTATTATTTTTTGTTTTAAAGGAATGAGGTATTTTAATAGGATAGAACAAATAAGTTAATGAACTTAGTTTTTTAATGACATGTTGATAGTGTATTATGCATATTTCTGAAAACAATTTGTACAGAACTAAGGTTTATGCTCGAAGCTTGCGTAATAAGAAGCTTCAAATGCTTTAACAAGCAAAAAGGTGTTGAAGTAAGCCCAATTACATTAGATAAATTCAGGAAAAATTGTATAAATATTAAAAAATTCCAGTAATATACTATTTATTGTAAAAAGTTACAAAATTTTATTGTTTTCACTCTTAACCAAGAATTTAATGTTATTATTCTGCTTTATTCATACTTATGATTACTTGGTTTTGTTAAAAAGATCAGACAACAAAATTAACTATAATTATAAATTATTAATAGGTATATGATCTGACATATATTGTTCACATTGTAATCATTATTCCATCATTTAAACCTTTTGTTAAAAAGATCAGACAACAAAATTAACTGTAATAATTATGATTATCAATATGTATATGATTTGACATGTATGACCCTATATTATCAACATTGTAATTACCATATATTGTTATTATTCCATCATTTAAACCTTTGTTAAGGGAGAATTCTACAGCCTGAAGAAGCAGATAAAATATATCTGCGAAATATAGCGATGTTTTTGAAAAGATGAAGATGTTGTATTTATTTATTATAATTACATTTCTGGAGTAATGTTTAATATAAATTTTTATCAATAATTTTATTTTTATTTTTTATTAACATTACTTTCATCTTTTTAATATTGATTATCATTTCATTATTCATAGGCCAACCATTTATTTTATTTATATCTATTTTTATTATTATTAAATACGTGCGATATGTGCGTCTTTGACAGTTACAGTCATATAGGTGCATCTTGTCATTTACAACATTTAGAAAGGAAAACTCACGAAAATAGAAGTATAATGGAAAAGAAAATATCTATATTTTTATCAAGAGATATTGGGAGCCGCATTTGCCCATTTCTGTTATATCACAGTCATTATACAATATATTTTTTTCAATAAAAAAGAGGAAATTTCATCTTCTAATTGTGTAACAAAAAATAAGATTACTGTAAATACCAAACTAATTTTTCCAATTAAGAAAATGGAAATTAAGAATACATAAAACTAAATATTAATATCTGGGTTTCCAACCTGGGGGTCTCAAAGTGTTTTCTAGGGGGCCACTTTCATTATTTTTAGTTGCAATTATTTTTATAGGAAATTTCACCTTGAAGGCTATCAACACCTATTTATTTGAATGTGGTTACACTGGAATATTGTACTAGTCTCTGAAACACTGATTTTAGTAAATGAAAAGAAGTGATTTTAAATTCCACTGCGGCTGATATTTCAAAAATATTAAAACCCTTCCATGTAGATACATGTTAAGCGTTTTACAATATTTTAATTATTCGCAGGTCTTTAATATTTCTTCAAATTTCCACTGCACTGACTTTGATTCATTCTCTAAAAATAAAATATACAAATGCAATGTTATTATTAGAATAAAATTCTATATTACAGATTATAAACTGAAAAATGTTTACTATGATGCAAAATCCTAATTCCTTTTAATGGGTGTTTTAATGTTTGAATAACAGATAACAATAAAGGTGAGTTGTTCTCTTAATTCATTTGAAGATCACTGTATCTTTTGCTGACGCTGTCATGTTTGTAATGATGTAATTTAAATAATGTACACATTGTGTCATCCAATGCAAACTTTAATACGTCTTCTTTACCCTAATAAAAAAAATGCCTTATAATGGATATTTGGCAGAGGTCGTAGGTTACTTGGCTTTTAGAAAAGGACTCGAGGCTTGAAAAAGTTTGGGAAACATTGTTTTAACATTTTCTTTTAATTTATAAAATCTTATCAATTTAACCAAAGTTAAAAAGAGGCCGTACTGTAAACTCAAGATGGCTGCTTTTGTATATTTATAAATACACTCGAGTGCAATGAAATCAACTCAAACTAAAACGCAATGGTGAACCTTAAATTGTCACAAATTTTTGATTGTGTGAAAACTGCAAGTAATAAAATAATAAAGAATATGCCATTCCCATTCACGTGACAAGCAGAATGTTCTGGATGAATGCATTTTGTAAAAGGTTTTGGAGGTCCCAAAGATGATCGATCGGGTTCAGATCAGGACTAGGTGCAGGTCACTCAATGCCAACTGCATTCAGATAATCCCGAACAGCAACAGCGGTGTGTGGCCTCGCATCTTTATGAAAATAAAGATTTCTCCAACAAATCCAGCTTACCATGATCATTGGTGCATCACCAGTGTTTGTTACTTATTTTTTCATAATCAAAATATTATTCCTTTCAAATTAATGATTAGAATTGAGTCTCCAACGAGATGTCTCACTAAGGTTATTAAGGCATCATCAGCCAGAGTTTTCCAAACTTCACAGGCATAACGAAGGAAGGCAGTTGAATTACAGAAAATTTGTTTCCTCATAAATTAAATCAAGCAAAATAAATCACGTTTATTAACAATTTTCCTTGTTTTAAGTGTTTGATTAGATGGGGACAATACTGACTAAACTGGATATTTGTATCAGAGTGAGACTGAAACAGCTCTTTCAAGGTCCTTGATGGCTATAGAAAAATTCTTAATTTGAGATTGATTCATATTTTATCTTTTATACATTTATTAGCAAAAATACCCGTGCTTCGTGCGGGTTACAAAAAAAAGAGTTGTCCTGATGTGGATGACGGAAGAAACTGTGTCACGGTTTACACCGGATTCTTCTAATAATTAATGAACTAATAGACAATAAGGACTAGATTCAGTTGCTTAAGCCATCATAGTGGATAAGAGTCGAAGACTCCAACTGAAGTGTACACAGTGAAACCTGTCAAGTTGACCACCTGTGTAAGTTGACCTAATTGACCAGGAACGGAATGGCTTAATTACTTTAACATTGAGTGAAGCCTTTATAAGTTGACCACCTGTCTAACTTGTATGTTGACCAGGTAATTAGGTAGAATTTGTCACAAAACATAGCTCAAAACCTTGGTAAGTTGACCACTTCCAGAATTTTTCTATGTATTTTTAACAACTTTTATACTGTATTTTTTTTTCTAATTTTCTAAAGAAAGAATTGTTAAGGCTCGTTTTAACGTCCATTCCACAGACGAAACCTACTTTGAATTTCGCCGACAACTAGGGTGTCAAAATAAACGTCGAAATGAAATTCCTGCCTCCAAATCTGACTTGTGTGCTTCAACCCCTTGACCAAGAAATAATTTGTGCAGTGAAGCAGAATTACCGCAAAATTATGTTGCAGTGTTTAGTGACAAAAGCAGATGAATGTAAAGATTCATCCGAATTTTCAAAATCCGTCACAGTTTATGATGCAATTCGTTGGTTGAAAACCTCCTGGCAAAATGTACAATCATCAACTTGTTTCTGTTCAACTTACTTCTGTAGTACATACAGTAGTAACTATGATAATATCCAATAATTAATACGTATATATAATTAATGTTTAACCCTAATAAGCAATATTATTCCTATTTTGTATCATTTTGATTTCATATTTTGTGTAATTTTGTAGTACTATACTATATATATCTATAGTAGTAGTACGTAGATGATAAAATATGAAAATCAAAAAGTAAGTATTGTACCCTTGGTAAGTTGACCACGAAAACGTGGAACCACTGGGTGGTCAACTTAGCAGGTTTCACTGAACTAGTTTAATCGATAATGTGCCATTGCCATATTTTGGGTTACCGAAATGTTAATTTGAGGTCCCAAAATAAACTGTTTTCTATCACCACAATTTTTTCCCTGTTGTTCCAGCATGGTATCTGGATGCCTTAAATAGTGCAGCCAAGACAGGAAATGGCTCAGAAAATATTAAATTAATTATTTGAAATTTGGTCGGGTGTTAGACATTTTGACATGCACATTGCAGATGTTACCAGTATTTGACGTATACATAAACTTCAAGCAACTGGTGAATGAATAAGAAATAAGCAAATATCTAATAATTGTAATTAGTTATATGGCATTGATCAGATTCTATTACAAAGAGCAAAATTTTCATGTGAAAATTTTGAAAACAACCGGCAATTCAAGTCAAGCGGCCATCTTGGTTCGAACGTTACAAGCATTTGGCACATGGTTTTCATCAAAAAACAGGTTTCACAAATGTAGTTAAAAAGGTGCTTTCTACAACAAAACCTTCTTTAGAGCTTAAACATCTTAATAAATACTAAAAACGAATTTAAATTTGGATTAGTGATTGTTTTACAAAAGCCAATCTCTGAATGTCGGACGTTACAGATTTTGACAAAAAAGATATTTCCCGTTTCAATATAGGCTTACATTAAGAATTGTAGCACCCTCTGAAGCTAAGAAATTTCCACAACTAAATAAAACAATAGACGGCCCAATAAGCCTTATTTTGATCATTAAACAATGCAAAAAGTATAGTATAAGATTGATTGTTTCAGACGTTACAATTTGACATACACAAAACTCAATTCAAGTCGGATTTTTGAAAGGAAGATGTGCATTTTTGCAGTCGGTCCGATATCTCCGTTTGATGGGAATTGTTGGAACTAACTTCAAACTTGATTTCACAACTTATTCCGTATCAAAAACGCTTCTAGAAGTGGAGCTACACTAATTCAATGACAGCATTGTTTACTCAGTTAACATTGCGGCTGTGAAATTTAAGCACTTTTTGCTAGTTTTATAGTTAAAATTAGTTACATAACCATTTTTATTATGGTTTTTATTGCTTTTCTTGTTATTTGAACATTTTAAGACTAGGAAATACACGGCTTTTTTTTGTTTAGGTTGTAATAATGAAACTTGAGACTATGACAAAATGAACTAATATTTCATTCAGTTTGAGTACCCTTGATTCAATGGTACCATTGAGAACCTTGGATCTATCTTGATAGCTTAATTATATCGAGTTACAGACAGACAGACGAAATTAGCAAATTATGTAAGTTGATATCATAAGTGTGGTTTTTATCTTTGCTAAGTAACAAAATACAATATCAAAATTTCAATATAATATCAATATAAAGTAGAATGGATATGAATATTTCCAAGCATCACTCACTGATAGTCTATTCCACACTTAAGCAAAATTTTACGAAAGGTAAAAATATCTTTTTCACAATTCCTTCTAATGGGAAATAAATATTAGAAATACTTAAAAAGTTGCGTAAGCAAGGTCAAGGAAATTAATGACGCTTAAGAGGTATGACTCAAGCAGTGGGTTACACTTGGCAGCCGGCCATCAAACAAATAAGCAATAAATATTGGTATAATAATAATATATCTAACAATAGTGTTTTAATAGTCAAAGCTAGATAGTTCAAATGAAAAGAAAGTAATATCACGAAGCTTCCCTACAAAATTAATCCTTCAATTTCTCAATCTATAAGTTTTAGAGGACACACTAGCAAATCCAGATTGATTTTATTTTCGTAGAGGCATTTTAATGTCCTATAAGTTGAAAAATGAACTGATAATAAAGTTTCGTGGTATCCCTGATGAAAGTTAAAGTCAGCATCGTATAAAGAAAATAGGTTTACTCACAGTTTTTCTCAATGTTTTGATTAATCTGATTGTCCCACGGAAAGAGAAAATGCTGAACACGGGGAATTCAGAGTTGAAACACTTCGTTCCAAAATCGACTCCGTTGACGCTGCACTTAATGTTCTTTTGGTTCGTTTAGCGTCGCACAACACACAGCCTAGTTCTAAATTTTCACTTCCACTAACAAAGCACAGATTTCCCACTAGTAGATTATGTATTTTAAATCCTTCACATTATTCGAAGTATTGGCTATTCACTTGTTTCACTCAGACTCAAATATCCGGAGTCTGACATAGTTCTTGAATCACCAGATGCACACTTATGCTTGACTATTATCCAGAGTCTGGGCTAACGATTACGTCGAATGGAGATGAGTATATTCGGTAAAAAGATGAGGGTGGTCGAAAGAACATCATAAGAAGAAAACATCACGGTAAGTGATGCCGGATAGAATTGAGAATCCGGCACAGGTTGTGATTGGGTGCGGAACAACATACCACGTGCTTTTTTTAATATCTTATTTGTTCATTGGTAAATAACCCCTCAATTTTCATCTAGTACATTATGCAACAAAAACAATTAGGCTTAGGTTAGGTTAAGTTAGGTTGGCTCAACTGCAGGATGTATGTTTTGGTAAATAACCCCAACACTAAATCATGTCCGCCATCTTGGATATAGTGCGAAAACAACGATGTGTGCCAGATTCTCAATTCTAACCATGATGCCTCTCCAGAGTAGCGCAAACCCGTCCTCTCTGCTTACCACCCAAGTTGACTTCTGCCACAAAGAGTTTCTTGGAGTTGTTTTATAGGTAGCCCTACATAATGGATGTCTTAGCCAATCAGAGACCTCTCCAGAAGATAACACACGAAACTGATGCTGACGTCATACCAACAACAGTCGGAAAAGAAGACTCTTCCGAAATAAAAATAGCGGCACATGTCGAGAAAAGATAGGGTTTCGAAGTCTTTTTCGACTCTCCCTCTAGAATAATCATTTTTCGTCAATGAGATGTCGTCTCAAATCAATCAACAAACATTAGTGTTTCCAAATATTTCAGATTAAACAGAAAACAGAATAAACACAAAGGTATTTGAAGGGGTTTTTTTTTCCTTTGAATGGTTTGTCAATGCTAAATACGCAATATAATAAGTCTTAAATACAAAAGAATATATGTTTATATAAAGATACCATGATTTGTGCAAAAATACATATATACGTATATATAATCATCCCCCCCCCTCCAAAAAAAAATTAATAATAATAATAAGAAAGTGGCATGGAAGAAAAAGGAAAGAAAGAATACAGGGGGGAAAAAAAACTGTGACAACTGTAATTGTGTGATTACTTTGAAACATTTCCAATTGGTAAAAAAAAGGCACGTTGGCAGCTAATTATGTTATATATCTGCTACTGTCGCTTCACTCAGGAAGCTTTGCATACGTAACATAAAAAAACACTTTAATTCTTCAAAAAAAAAGCAAATTACATCAAGGAAACTAAAAAATGAAACTTAGAATTACGAACACTCATGTCAAATTTCATGTTTGCAACTCAAGCGTGTTTCGGAGATACGCATACCCTGCAGGAAAGTTTTCCCCTGCTTTCCTGTTTGTATCCCTTAGGATCCGAATATCGAAAATTCGTTGAATACTTATAGGGGAAAGTTGTCCAAAATGGGGACACATCTTCTTTAACTTTAATTTAACGAAATCTAGCAATTAAAACAGTATTATAAACAAATAGTCATTTATTTAAGTCAAGTCCTTTAGCTACAATAAAATGGTGCAGAAAAGTAAACAAATTCCTTTTTTACATGTGTATTTTAATTCTAAATGTTTTATTGCGTAATACCCCATTTTGGACAACCGGTCGGACAAAATGGGGTTCCCATAAGAAACAATGTAAAATTCTGTGTTAATATAAAACTTTGTTTGTTTATACTTTAATGACATTAAATAACATTACGATTATTGTCATTGATCTTTAAACTGGCCTAAGCACAGTAATGACAAAAAAATGTTTGATCATCTTCCTCAGCATTCCAACATTCGATTTTCGTCCCCATTTTGAACCATCACCAGTGTCCCCGTTTGACCCCACCGTGAGCAACATTACAAAAAAATCGCTTTTCTTGTCACATAAACGACTCAGCAGATTAAAGGACATGCCAAAACACTGACTAATAGATAAGGAAATGAAATATGTACTCGCCCAATACTTATAATCGGTTATATACGAAACTAACACACCAAAAAAGTTTGCAAAAATTGAAAACTTTTCACTTCAAAACTAAAAATTACACTAAAACTCAAGCAAACGTCATCCAACCTTCACTACTCAACTCAAACTATTGCTATGGCATCGAGTAAGAGTAGCACTATGATTTCTCGCCGATAGCAGCACTAATCAAGGAGAACTTGAATGTCCCCGTTTGACCCGCCGTCCCCATTTTGTCCAACTTTCCCCTACCTTATATTTTGACAAAGAACAATCACGTGAAATTTCTTGTATGCAAATCAGAGGTTTCAGAGATATGCGAGACCTTCAAGAATGTTTGCCTCACCATTTTCACCCTTAAGGTCCATTTATACTATCCTACAAGACATGAAGCGGGCTTTTTTATTACCCCGTTCAGGCAAGTATACGAGTATTTATATTGATTGTGAGGAATCCGTGACCTTGACTAAAGTGAGGGGTTTTGGTAGAACTCACTGTTGAGTGGCACCTCTCCGTGATAGATCTTAAGAGTGATCTAATAGTTTAATTTCAGTATTAGAAGAATAAAATCGAAAGAAAAGGATCATACGTTTTAGTATCCATAGATATTTAAAAAATAAGGAAAGCAGAGATAAAATTTTGGACATTATATAAACAATTGATAGATGACAAACAACTATTTTTTTTCAGTATTTTAAAATATTACAATATGTCTTGTTCTTAAAATAAAGAAGCAGAATGCTGCCTTTAAGATAGCAATTAGCCCTTTAGAAAAATTAGCAGCTTGTTTAATGTAGAATGTGAAGTTTTTGTTTATAAAATATAAATAAAACAAGGAAAATATATACTTTTAAGATGTTTATTATACAGTAAAAGAAAAATTAAAACTACTCCATAAGCTAACGAAATACTTTAAATAAAAATAAATAAAATGCTGAATAACAGTTAATTTAACAAAGTATAAGGCTTTTAGTATTAAGTTATAAAAAAGACATTCATTCATTTTTAATTTTTTTAAATTAAATCTAAGGCTTAAATTAAATCTTGATATCTGTTAAAATTTAATATTGATTAAAATACTCTAATTTGACGATATTAAGGAACCGTACCTGATTATTATATATTATATTATATCGACCCAACGCGGCCGATGTAATGATCAAAGATGATGCAATGATTTAACACCAATATTCTGACGCACTACATATATATATAGTTCCCTTTGCGCACATAAACCGATTAGTTTTATCATTTTCTATTTTTTTTAGAGAAAAATCATTCGTTATAGACTCAAATGAGATGAGATGTATTTTCGATAAAGTCATAGTAGGTACTTTTATATTAAGAGTTTTGCTTGAGACCAGTGGCGTAACTAGAGGGGGGCGGTGGGTGCGGTCCGCACCGGGCGGCACTTATTTTGGGGCGGCATTTTTTATATTTAGTTTTAGTTGTAAAAAAAACGACTTGTTCACTTCAGAAGTTTAGTATAATAAGTTTACTATTCATAAGGTTACTATTACTTCGTAATTCATAATTTCTACGAATTATGAATTACTATATGATTTCGAATATTTTTCCTTATATTACGCTTATCCAATTGAAGAAATGTTTAAATAATTTAAATTCGTCTATTTTACTGAAAATTATTAAGATTTACATCAAGAATATGAAAATATTCAAATTTCTCCATTAACCCTTTATTTCCCAGCGTCATTAGCTTTAGAAATGAATAATGTAGTTAACATTTTTGCATGTGGAAAACCATGTAAAATGGTTTTAACAAATGGTCGAAACTTAATCCCAAAATAAGTCAACACGAGTTGAGCCCATTGCACATTCGATCTTGTTCCCAATGGAAGGAATTAGAAATAAGACTTGGACATGGCGCAACTTTTGATAAACTTTAACAACAGAATATTG
>JAFIDM010128771.1:0-19053 GCA_023159025.1 Thereuonema tuberculata
AAAAGTGTATCTATATTACTAAAATCTTTTATTTCTTTGTCTGTCTGGTGCAATTATTATAATTTACAAAAATAGAAATAATTTCTATAAGTTATCTATTGGAATCGAACATGCAACCTTCTGCTTCGAAGTTAGACGTCTTAGGCAATAGACCACAAGGCTAACTTTCTAATCTCTATAAAAAATAAAAATATATCGTAGATATATGATTCACAAGCTGATTCTAAAAGCAGTCGTGGATTGAGAGAATATAGAAATCAAAAATTAAAATAAAAAAAAAAAATTAAAAAAATTTTAGTTTTATTTTACTTTATGTAATTTGTGTGTGTTTTTTTTTTATAAATAGCAAATTGTTTTCCGTTACATACGCGAGGCTTCCGGAGCGAAGCGACGGGAAGCCGACTAGTGTTCTTCTAAACTTTTGTTGTACCTAATTCTTCAAAGGTTTATTTCACTATGAGCAATCTGTTATTGTATTTTAAGTGTTTCATCTTTGACTTTTTTACTTCATGCCACACGTTAGTAAGTGCTATGATATTAAATTATTAAGATCATAATAATTTAATTATTTTAAGTTTAAATAATTTAAAAGGTTTTATTATGCTTGAAATAAAGTTTTTTTTTCTTTCGTTTAAGTGGAAGTGTTCCAGTTTGGATAATTTAAATATTTTAAATTTTGGATTCGTCACGTAAAGTGATGTGACGTAATATAAGCTAATGACTCGAAGAGTCGTGGGTGTTCATTAGAAAGTCAGGAGAAGTCATTCTAGTTCAGATGGGTTGATTTAGAATCAATCAGTTGGTTGAGTGACAATTAGTCAGAAGGTCAGTCACATTTAGTCAAGGAGACAGTCAAAGTGAAAGACCGTCAGGTGATTGGACTGCGATATGACTGGATGCCAATATGAAGTAACGGAAGGTTATGGCTTGGATACCCATATCGAAAGGAAAGTGTGGTCATGCTAAAGGACACACACGAATGCCGTGTTTAATGAACACTACGCATCTGAAGTCCAAGTAATTGAGAAACCCGATACGATCCATAAGTGGAAATTAATTGTGATACAAATATTGAAGAAGACTTCAACGGCAAATGAACTCTAAAATAGAAGCATTCAAAAGTGAATAGCAACGTACGAAAGTGCCGAAATTAAGTATTTGTAAGTAATAATTAATTATTTGTCCCGAGTTAATTAAATATCAGCTTTGGAGGTCATTGTTAAACCTGAACCCTGAAACTATCGAAGGACACAAATGGACTCAACCTGAATACATGAAGCTCAGTTATGAAGAGGT
The DNA here is from genome assembly GCA_023159025.1 of Thereuonema tuberculata. Taxonomy (NCBI): domain Eukaryota; kingdom Metazoa; phylum Arthropoda; class Chilopoda; order Scutigeromorpha; family Scutigeridae; genus Thereuonema; species Thereuonema tuberculata. The sequence goes on from JAFIDM010128771.1 coordinate 1,297, forward strand.
GCAATTCTAAGAAGGTGAATACTAAAAGAAACCCCGTGAAACGGAAGGCCAGGAATTAGAAATTGCAGTCAGCGATATACATCGTTTCCTGATTAAAGAACGGACGATAAAGAACTGTGACTAAGTCCCAAAAAAATTTGGTAAAAATTACCCAAGTATTATTTTGCGGAAAATAATTTTCCACTCTAGTAAATAGAACTCCTATTTTTATTATTAATGAACTATCGTAAGTCAACGCAATACTTCATCTTAAATTAAGTCATTGTTTGTGAAAGGCAAAACAAGAGAATAAGTCTCGTCAAGTGTACGAACTTTGGTTTATAATTTATAAGTATTAATGCTGCAGTGAATAAAAGAAGAAAAGGAATATTTTCGAAATTCAAGTGTCGTGAGTTTTCGTAAAGCAGCCAATTTTGTTTCCCTAAGGATTGTGGGAAATTAATGTCACATGGCAAGGAAGAGCCGCGCCATGTTTTAAGTGATTATTGTGGCATTGGATTAAGTGCAAGTGATTATTGTGCCATTGGATTAAGTGCAACATATTAATAGCGAGATTCATCGGAGCCAAGAGGTTGGATTATTCAAAGAGAAATCATCGCAGTTAACTAACAGGTGAAGACAACTAAATAGCTTCGTATTGTAAGTACATGATTTATTATTTTCGCATTTTGGATGGGCGAATCAAAACAGAGCTAATTATTGAAGATACATTAGTGCCGTACGTGAATAGAAACGGAACTTAAATTAACTTCGTGAAGTAACGAAGAGTAACTTTAAAGTTCACATAAGGTGATTGATTAAAATTAGCCAAAACGTAAAATTCACACGGGGGAATATGAAAGTCATTGTTTATACGAAAGTAAAGATAAAAGCATACAGGTGTTAAAAGGCATTATCATAATTCATATGAGGTGAATGTTAAGTTTAGATTTAAATTGTGAATTGTGATTAACGTTGTAATGCGGTACGCATTGTTAAGTGCATAAAGCTTGATTATTAACAGTGACCCTGATTAAATAGATAAAATAAAATTGTTTTTTTCTGCATGTTAATTTTAGAGTTGATCGTTAGTGCAACAAAAAATGATATTAGTGATAAGTGACTATCCAGTAAATACCAGTGGAACTCAAGTATTGGAACAGTCAATAAGTGTACACAAGATATCTGTGATAAGAAATACTACTATTGTATACTAGTGGACCCGTGCGAATAATTCGCAACAAAAAACCACCTTTGAGAAATAATAAACAAATCCAACAGCTTGTGTGCATGTTAGTTAAACACATTGTCAATAGATGGCGTCTTCTCAAGTTTTATAAAAAAGTTGACCCGTGCGAATAATTCGCATGGTATCTTGATCAGTCACCGAATGGTAATGTGGAAATAAATAAATGAACAGATTGTCAATAGATTGCCTTCTACATTTTTACAAAAAATATTTTTAAAATAAATTTTTTTAACGAAAACATTAATTTTAAACAATCTGTTTATTTTTCATCATTAGCGGTGAACGTAATCTTGAAAATATCTCAATCATTGATTTCGATGAAGTATTAAGGGAAATAAAAAAAACACCTTTGAGAAATAATATATGAGAAGTTGACTAATTTTTATGTTTCTATTGTTATAAATCGTTTATTTTTATTAAAATATAAATCTTTGTTTGTTTTTTTATCTGTTGTTATTAAATAAACGATGAAATATCATTTAAAGTGCATTTTTATTCAAAAAAAGGAAATATTTGAAGGTTACAACGCTAAAGCAATATTTTCGCTTTCGAAAAATAAGGCGCTTCTATTAAAGCGTGTCTACATTTTTATAAAAAGTTTTTAAAAATAAAGTTTTTTAACGAAAACATTAATTTTAAACAATTTGTTTATTTTTCGTCATTAGCGGGGAACGTACTTCAAAATGATGCCTCAATCATTGATTTTGATGAAGTAGTAAGGAAATATGGCGTTCCGACAAAAAAAAAACCCTTTGAGAAATAATATATAAAATAATATATGAAAAGTTGACTAATTTTTATGTTTCTATTGTAATAAAGCGTTTATTTTTATTAAAATATTAATCTTTGTTTTTTTTTTTTATCTGTTGTTATTAAATAAACGATGAAATATCATTTAAAGTGCATTTTTATTCAAAAAAGGAAATAGTTGAAGGTTACAACGCTAAAGCAATACTTTCACTTTCGAAAAATAAGGCGCGTCTGTTAAAGCGTGTCTACATTTGTATAAAAAGTTTTTAAAAATAAAGTTTTTTAACGAAAACATTAATTTTAAACAATTTGTTTATTTTTCGTCATTAGCGGGAAACGTAATCTTCAAAATGATGCCTCAATCATTGATTTTGATGAAGTAGTAAAGGAAATATAGCGGTCCGACAAAAAAAACCCTTTGAGAAATAATATATAATGATGATAGTTTTATTGAGGAAAATTTTAAAAGAGCACCAAAATAAATTTATATATGAAATTTATCTCGTTATTCCTAATTTCATTACACACAATTCTATTATTTATTAGGGTTCTGCACATATCCCCAGCAGTAACCGAAGTTGTTTCTCTGCATTTTTAAAATAAAATGTTTCTATCTTAATGTATTACTTTTATCTGTTCGTCATCTTACCCACCCCCATTCGTCATCTTACCCCTTAGGTGGGGTAAGATAACGAAAATTACTCTTTTAGTGAAATATTTTTCATAATTCGAGCGGTTAAAACAGCGTTTCATATTTTTTAATTGAACATAAAGGTTACAAGAAGTGTCCTTTCAAATTTCAGGTTTTTAATCCACTTACTAAGCCAAGGGACAATCTCTGAAGCTTAAGTTCGTCACTTACTCTACCTTACCCTATTTCGTTTCACAGTATTCTGAATAAGGCCGCCATCAAAATAGCTCCAGTTCAAAGCTTTTATTACAGTTATTACCTTTGGGTTTTTTTTCATACTATTTAGTTTGAATTTTTATCAATCAAATTATTGTTAATAATAAGACAAGAATCAATAGAATAATTGATCAAAATGTGTATAAATTCTCTTTCTTTGTATCAATATCCTTACTCGGAAAAGGCTTCTCTTATAAAGTTGAAATTCGTTGTATTGATGGGAGGGACGGCGCCGTGAGACGTCTCGCCCCGGGCGCCTGCAGACACAGGAACGACCCTGGTCAGGCATTTACTAACTCGCAGAGTTGAACTAGAATTTCTTCTAAGATTTCAGCTATTTCAGCTAGGATTTGTAGTTTTCCCTTCTAATGATCACGAGAGGACAAGGGAAGAAAGGAATTGCGTTTTTCTTGAATTAAAATTTCCTTTTTGATTTTCCTTATTTTCTTCGGTTTACAGCAACAGCTTTTATTTTGTTCAGTATAAGTCTTAAAAACAGACTCACATGATATTTGTTTTTCTGTGTTTTAATATATTTCAATATTATATTATGAGACTTTGTAGTATTCTGTCATGCAAGAATCACAAAATAACAAAAGTAAGTGTTACTTCACAAATAGCATATTCGTGGATTTTTAATAGGTTTTTACAATGCCGTATTTCCTATACGAGTTGAATCTCAAAGTCAGAATTTTAACTCAAATTAGCTACTACTTAATATATAGCACCTTAATATGTGGAAATTTCAGAAACTGCTCACCGGAGATATTCCTATCTTAGGTTGGGTAAATTTAAGAAAGACTCATGTTAACGATCCTCCTGAAAAAAAAAAAAAGTACTTGAATCTCAAACCTCCAAATTGTTTTACAAATACTACTAGTACTCAAGTACTTCCCAAACAAATTTCAACCCTTAAACGAGCTGCCTCGCCTCCAAAAAAATTTATTGAAAAATGATAGTTTTTGCAATTGCAATGAGAAATTTTGAACTCAAACTTTATTTGGAAAAAACTGATTTTAAGAGAAAGTGTACAAAATCAAACTTATTGCCTGTAATGTGCTTAAGGTCGCAGTTTTTATTTCATATTTCTAGGCAGTGCCGTAGCTAGATGATTGGGGGCCCCGGGGCAGAGCCGGCGCTAGGAGGGTGCAGGGCCCTTAACAATCTTATTTTAATAACAAAAAAAAACAAAAAAACCCGACAATCCTATTTTAACAACCCAAGAAAAAAACAAGTGATTATGGTTTCGTAAACATCCTCCGTCGTTCGGGGGTCCCTTTGCTCGGGGGCCCCGGGGCATTGCCCCGGCTGCCCCGGGGGTAGCTACGGCCCTGTTTCTAGGGTATATCAAACCTGAGATATCAAAGTTACTGCAAACCCTTACAATTATAATATCGGCATGCGCCGCAATACCAAAATGGCCGCCATGTTAAAACCACTTTGCATAAAAATTTAATATTTTTGATTTTCAATTGTCCAAACTAGGGGTAACAGCACACAGAAAATAATTGTTTTTCAAGACTGTAAAGGAACCAGTGTTGCACCACTTCATACGAACTGACCCTTTGACAAAGCAATAAAAAGAAGAACAGTGGAAAGGACAAACAACGGAATAACTATTTAAAAAAAATATATTTTTTAATATACCACGTTTCTAAGACGAACTAAAAATTATAAAATAATTTTTCTTAGCCCCATACAGATTCCCACCCGTTACAGATAGGCCTGAAACTTTGCGATTGTAAATTTTTAATAACTATGAAAATACTTTTAAGATTTAAAAATAAGAACGTGGGGCGCATGCAATAGATTATTGAGATGGTATGGATGGAGTGTATATTATCTTGCGCTCCACGTTTTTCGTTTTAAATCATACAAGGATTTTCATAGCTATTAATTTACAATCACAAAGTTTCAGGATTATTTGTATGTGGTTAGGAATCTGTATGGGGCAAGAAAAAATTATTTATACTTTCTAGCCCGTCTTAAAACGTGGTATAATTAAAAAATTATTCTTGAATAACGCCGTAGCACGTACAAAACAATTAAAATTAGGTATAAAACATTAAAAAGGTTAAAAAGGAAACTACTAGTTTCGACTTCGTAGAGACGAAGTCTTTTAGCTCGAGATTATTTTTCAGTCGTGGAGGGGTAGAGGATGATGATAGTTGTTACGTATCGGACTGGTTTATTATGGAGGGGGGGGGGGGGGGGGGGGTAGGCGATTATTGCGGGGGTGTTTGTTGGTTCAAATGTAATTTATTTTATTTTTCGGAATCCGTATTGTTCAATCGTTTGTACCGATTAGCATTCATTGTATGCGTGGGCTCTGTAATTATATAAGGCGATTCTTTGCATTTACGTAAAAATGTGTCATTTTCCTTGCACACTATGGAGGCTTTGATGAAATCAAGAGTATGTCCCATCCTGAAAGAATGCACTACGGTATTATAATTGAAATCTTGGTTCTTGATAGCGTACTGGTGCTGGTATAGTCGTTTGCTCAATTTCGCCCTAATATTAGCATTGCTCGCCATTAGAGCATGGAATGGAGTACATTACTCCTTTTTGGTCTAGTGGCTCGCTTGGTTCTCATGGTGTTTTGTTTTTCTTGCATAATGTATTAATAGTGTTTCTGCTTGGGGAAGTTAATATGATGTTGTATGGCCTTAATATTTTTGCAAATGCTTGGAAAAGCGTGGGGTGGTAAGGGATTAAAACATTTTTTATCAGCGAGGAGCTGTTGCTGTGAATTGCAATAGTAGGATCGGGTGGCTAAGGCTATATAATTATCTATGAATTTTTGAGGGTAGTCATTAAGGATAAACTTAGTCATTAAGGTTATTATGTTTTGAATTTCGTGCTGTGAGGCTGCTCGACAAATGGAAGGCCCTGCTTACTGCCATTTTTTCGTTGTTGATTTTAAAGACCATTGGGCAGGAAGATTTGTAATTAAGGGTAATGGCTAGGGAGGATAGGGTTACGGTATACTGATGTATGAGTGGCGTTGTCTATTAATACATCCAAGAAGGGGATGGTTTGGGTTGCAGTGTTTTCCTCTTCTTTCTTTGAACTTTATGTCAGGGTGGATGGAGTTAATAATTTGTTAATTCTCATCCTGTTTGATTGAATCAGTATAGAAAATTAGGTCATCTACGTAATTGCGGTAGAAAGCTATGTCTACTCCTTTTTTGTCGTACTCCATGAAAACTCAGTCTTCGATATAAGTCATAGTGATTTTGGCTAATAATGCTGAGGCTGATAGACCCATAAACAGGCCTGCGATTTGTCTATATATTGATCCGTTAAACTTGAAAAATTGCATTTTAAATAGGGCTTCTGTGAGAGAGATGATCTCGTTGTGTAACGTAAGGTTTGTGAAAATTAATTATAGATTTGTTTTGGAGATGGACTACCGCTTGGATGACGAGATCAGCAGATATGGATATAAACAATGCTTCCACATCCAATGAGAACTCCCCCCCCACTCCATAATAAACCAGTCCCATACGGCACAACTACCATTTCCTCCATCCCTCCACGACTGAAAAAAAAAAAAACTCAAGCTATTTAACCCATGTTTTTTATTAACTCTTGACCAGATGAAGACTTCGTTTTTAAGAAGTCGAAACTAGTAGTTTCGTTTTTAATCTTTTTAATGTTTTATATCTAATTTTAATTGCTTTAATCCGTGCGTCGGCGTCATTCAAGAATAATCTAATTATTGCGCACTAAAATAATTTTTTTAAATTAATTATTTTCTGCTTTTTAGTATTGTGTGTATGAAAATTTTCAATCGATTTTAAACATTTTCATGAGATTACAACAAACATGTGGTAAATTTCAGGTTGATTTCATTTCCTCTTCTCTTGTCGCTTTTGCTTCTCCTTCTGTAGGTGTCGATTGAGCGACAGCTCCAGCGCCATTCGGCCATTGGCAAAAACACTGACAGCGCCCGTCGACAACGTAGCGCCGCACCGACATGTCATCCGACAAATTAGGGTTCCCAACGAACAGACAATGTTAAAATCAAGAAAGTGGGTTAGTATTGTATTGTCATCCACTTCTGAGCTATGTTTAAAGTTTCAAGTCTGAAGCTCATCGGGGGTTTTGTTTAAAGTCAATTACAAAATTTGTACTGAATAAACAGATAGACAAGAAAGCGAGCTAATAAAAACGTGTTCTTATTAATAAAAATATCCAGACCACAGAGAGCACTTGAGTCTATAACCATAGAGTAATGCCTGTATTCATTTAATTATCCCCTTCTATCTTTGAATAAGCACATTTTCTTGAGAAATAAATTTCTCTTAGTGCAGAGAATCAGATATATTTAGCTTTTTAACTAATGGATGAGTTATTCCAGAAAAACCCTGAGACATCGAATTTCAAAGAAATAAACTTAGGTTTTAGAATTTCCGTCACTATTATACTAATACTCTTGAAAATTTGGAAATAATGTTTCTTAAGCTAATGACAAAGATATTCTTTATGCTTCTGAAATACATATCGGATTTCTATAATATCTGATATATAAGGTAATTGGAAATTAGAGACAGAATGGTTTTAAACAAGAAAAACAAAAATAAATTGGGCTTGAGCTATTAAGGACTGACCACTTTCTTCATTGTAAAAAGAGCTTTTTGTGGCCAATTTTCAATAACACAGCAGATTTAATATAGCAGATATTCACTTGTAAAAATCCAGCTAAGACTAGACGAAACATTTATTATTTTTATGTGTTAAATGTTTTTTAATCTTATAATTTGTGTTGACTTTTTATTTTAACTTCATTCGTTTCACACGTGTTAAATTTTATTCTATTCAGTTTTGATTCAAAAGAACCTTTTCTAATTTACTTAAACTTCTTTGGAATATTAATAATTCGAAAAATTATTAGTCAAACTTAATAAGATTGCCCTTATGATTAATTTAATCATTTCGAATATTTTCTTTATTTCTTGTGAAATTCAAACAAGAATATATAGGCTATATATATATATATATATATCCAGGGGGGGGGGGTTCAAATCGCTGCGTAGTAGGCGATCTGAACATGACGTCACATGGTTGGAACTTGGAAATTCTCTTCTATTGAAGTAATGAAGAGAACTAGTGTTTCACTTTAAAAAACAAAAAAGGTTTTTGAAAATTAGCGAAATAAGATTGGAAATATTAAATTGAGAAGCAATCTGACACTCTAACAAAATAAGTAATAAATAATTAATAAAAAAATAATAAATAAATAAATCGAAAAATGATCTTTTTAAAGATACTATTGAGACATAAATTATAAATTTCGCTGTTATTGCATCAAATATTACAAAAGAAAATAGTTTTTAACTACATTGACTTCTTTTACAATAAAGACCAATGAAAAGTAAACCATTGAAGTGCTAGTAAGGAAATTGGAGAAAAAAAATTGATAAAATTCATTTTTTTTTATCTGATTTTGCAATATTTAGCAATTTCTTATATAGTAAAAATGAAGTTATTGAACTTGTAGTGCTTTATTTTTTTATTTCTTCTCCGATATTTGAATTAAAAATTGTGTCAATCTTACAAAAACAAAAAAAAATATCCGTGAACTTGAGTGCATGGACATGTTAATCAGTTTCATTTAGTTGCATTTAGTTGATTGCACGAGGAATCCCTCGTAATTTCATTAGAAGAGACTTAAGCTGTAATTTAAATTCTTTAAAGGATTACCATAGTCTAGAAAAGCTTAGAACGTCCTAATAGTGATAATGTGTTCTGAATTAAATACGATGTTTTGTCAATGACAGAAAGACAAAACAATGGCAAGTTGTGCAGTTACAAATTGCACAGCTTATTACAAAATAACAAATGCTCCGAAACTATATATCACAGATTTCCACGAGATCCAACTTTGAGAAAAGCAAAATTAAACTGCTAAAGATAAGCAGCAAATGAACTCAAAATCAATTTCATTTCTATTATGTTAATTTGCATTCGTTATCCTGAACATTTTTTTGTAAATCAATTAAGTTATTTTTCGAAACTAAATTATTAGATTATTTTTCTTAATTTTTAAAACGATTTTCTAAATTTTCTCGACTTCAATAAAAAAACAGATGAAATGCAAATAGAAAAGCACTAAAAATAACTGAAATTAGAAAGAGAACATTCCTACTTACTTTATACTGTTTGTAATGTAAATAACTAGAAGGAATTATTAATTGCAAGAACAAGTTTGTTTTCTTTGTCTGGTTTTTTTTTTGGAAAAAAAGTTCATCATTATCATTATTACAATTCCCCTTCTGCTTCTGCGAATTATTCAGAAAATAATGATTTTTTATTTTCTATTTAGAGAAAGAAGCTACTCAAAATACCTTCAGACTTTTCTTCATATAGGAGTTGTGTGTCTTATTTGATTAATATTTTAACTTATTTTATCTTTGGATATTTATCTCAAATGAAATAGTTCTGCTAAGTTCATTGCAAACACAGTAGATGAACGTATTGAGACAAAGCATTTGAAATCTAGTCAGTCTCATTTTTCACAGTTAATTAATAATTTGAGTATGAAACGGAGTGAATAAGTTTTCGGTAGGACTCTGTTCTTTGTTGTTATTTGTTTAGTTTCTTGGTTAAATTTATTTTGTTAATCTCTAAACTTTTCAGCATTTTGTCAGCTAATGAAATACTGGAAGGATAGAATTAATCCGAGAAATCTTGTCCTCATTTGAATAGAAAATAAACATGAAGGAGATAAACACAGAAGAAGGCAAATATTTAATCACATCATGGAATCGAATTTTGAATGCAGGAGATAACTTAAAATAAGACCTCTGTTTTTTGTTGAAGTTGAAATAATACAATCTTCCAATTTCCTCTATTCGTATTTCCTCTATCATAAAAAAACGAAACCAAATAAATTGTTTTCGTTCTCAGAATTGATTCGAAACTGGGATTTTCTGAATTACAAACATCTTATTGGGTGATGTTCATTAACTAATTATAATATCATTTCAAGAAAATGTCATTTTCTTTAATTTTCATTTTCAAAATATTACATTATCTTCACTAATAGTCCTAAATGTAAATAACTATTATTAAACGATAACTATGTTAATTACTTTATTTTCTTTATGAGATATAATCAAATTTATTAAGAAAGGCTAAACATCTTTTGATTACAAGACATTTTTGAAAATAATCAACCTGATTACTTTAAAAACGAAACAGCAATTATAATAAAAGGCACTATTTCTATATTTTTTTGTTTTTAAAAAGATACGATTAAAAAAATAGCTATCCTTCAGCGACTAACATTCTGTTCCAATAAATTTCTTAATTGGTTCCAATAGCTCTTAATTATATTAAGGAAATCGTTCACACATTCAACTTAATAAACAACAAATGAGAGGACAATTTTTTTATACTATTTACCGGAAATAAAATAAATAGCTGGATAAATAATCACATACATTTGACAATTTAATCACAGAATTTAACAATTTCTTTAGTTAAATAAAATAGCTTTTAATATTTGTTCTATTATTTTCATGAACGAGAAAATTATATTTCAATGATTAAAAGAACAAAGTGATTAATCATTAATTTTGCCTAATTAATTACTACAGTCGAAATCCAAGCACTGTCAAGCATTTATTTTATTTCCATCCTTGTTTCCTCAACTCTTAACTGAGGACGTTTTAATAAACTGAGGACAAAATTCAGCATTGTGTTTACTTTGGTTAACAGCAGAGTCTTCGTATATGTGAATGATTTTTCATGTAATTTTTCAACTTTTATGTCTTTTATTTAATGCATCGCAGTTTTAAATATTCAATTCATAATTCTGCATTGGGCGATTAACTATTTCCATCTCAATACCGGATTTTTATTCTGTATAAAAATGGAAGAGTTAATAAGTATAGTATTACAATAATGCAAGTGATAAAAGTATAACTTAAATAAATTCTGCTAAATAAATAGTAGTATAGTAGTAGTGTAGTTCAATAACTACTGCATATTAAAATTAAGTGCAGTCATTATTATATCTTAAAATAACTTCATGTAATAATCTTTACTATATTAATCTTTTCTATATTTTTTCCGTTTTTCATATTACATTTGATGCACGTTAAACCTTCTTCCATATTAAATAATCATAAGGATTTTTTTAGTTATTCTCAGTACTTTCATCAACTCCCTAATTCTAACATCCTTTACTATGAGTAGGGCTCTTAGAATACCCCACTTATACTTACATCCATTGGAGGATATATCGTACAAACCCTAGATGTTGGAATAATTGAATGGTGAGATTAAAAAGATTCCACGTTATGTTGAAAATAAACTGAAATAGCCTTTTTATTTCTACAATGACCCATCTACTGATATAAAGGGAAAAATGCCTACGTTTACGATATGGTAGCAAGCAATTGAAATTTAGACTGAGATAAAGAAAGAAAACTTTCCTTCTTGGCCTCACCCAGTGTTTAGTTCACGTTTATACCGGCAGAGCGCTGCTCTGTTTATATTGTTTTTTATTCTAATTGTTTATGAAGAGGAATTAATTAATAAATATTTATTTTATAATTAAAAATTAAAAAGGCTTCAATTGAAAATTTTAAAATGTAAATTTAATGATTTGAATAAATACGTCACAAGGAGCTTCATCAATAAAACCCCGTGGAAGCCTCGTTCTAAAAAACACAACCGGACTCGGCCAGATACAGTCTCGGAAACACGCACGCACAGACGCAAAGAGCTCCCGGTAGAGACGAAGTCAGAACCCCGGCATTGAGGCCTGGATCCAGCGAAGTGAGAAAACGACAGTGACTATTTCGCAATGAGAAGAAAGAAGTCAAAGAAGATAATTCAGAAGAGCTTTTGGATAATATTGGATAGAAGAAAACAGAACCGTGACAAGACGGGATTCGAAAGTTTTTCAAGCCAATTTAAAAGGACAAATGGAAGTAGAACACTGCAAAAGGGGAAACAGAGTCACATGTTTTGAAGTGAGCGTAAAAACTACATTTACCAAAAACAAGCGAAAGAAAATTTGGGTTATTACAAGAACTGTGAGTATTAACAATTTAATTATCCTAAGAGAGCAAATTTGCGTGAGAAAGAAGAGACTTAATATTAAAGAGTTAAAGTGGACTCAACCAACAAGAGCATTTAAATCACACAAGGTGAAAACGTTAGATAAAAGCCATTAAATTAAAGGAAGATTAATGTTTTATTTGAAAGAGATAATAAGTAAATTAAGAATAAAGTTAATTCTTAATAGTGATTAATTTAATAATCGGCAAATTACGTAACTTCGAATTGCCGAAGTTCATTTTCTTTAAGTGAGCAGTGAAACGAATTTAAATTTGTGTGAAATGAAAATGTGCATCGAAAGCATTCGATGAAAGTAAGATTATTTATTTTAAAGTGCTTCGAAGATACGAAGACTTAAAAGTGTTAATTAACCTGTTAGTGTTAATTAGAGAACTAATTCTTAGTGCTTATTGACAAAGTGAATAATTTAATTAATCCAATTGATTATTAGGAAAGGCCAACACCATTTCAACAGTGGGGATAAATTACATCGTTGGAAGAGCCGAATGGAGAGCCCAGCGAACTGAAGAACTCCGAACTTTGAACTTTTATATATACATTTTATCAAGTTCAAACTTCAACTTAATTGCAAATATATACAGCCGTTTTAATAATAATAAATTAAAAAACCACTCTGCACCCTTCTCAGTTTACATTGTTTATATTGTACTTATTGATGCTTTTAAGGTTAGTTGTCCTAGGCTTATATCAGTAATCTGAATTTATGTTTGTGATTATATTAGTCTTAGTTAGTATTAATTTCTGTTTTCTAATATAGAATATTGTAATATATTTTTATGTATTATTGATAATATATTTATATGTTAGAATATGTTTGAATCTGTCCAGGACAAAACAGAAACAACACATTTGTGAGATTTTTTTATGAGCCTGATCATGATCAGGAGGTTTTAAAATAATACATGTCCATTTTCCAATTCGCGGTCACAGCGTTCTTCCGTGTGGCCGCGACTTTGCTGTAATAGTGTAGAGATGTTCGTCGCTTGAATCGGATTTTTTTCACTTCACCAATATAATGATACGGAATGCGAAAAAGACACCCCAGACTTTTGAAGTAAAGCTAGTGCAAAATGAACAAAATAAATCTACCTCTAAGCAATGGTGGCCTGCACTTGTTAAGAAAACATCAGAAAGTTTGCAGTGTATGCAAACATTTCAAATTACCAAGTATAAGCACCTGCTTTTGAAAGAGTAGAGAAAACAAAAAGGCTGTGTAACTTGACATGATTTTACTGATAGTATTAGCAATGAAGTGTTTAAGTTGTATAAGGGCGGTGAAGTTGCCCATGCGTATTGATAGTGTCAAAGACTCCTCTTAAGAAGAAACAATTCGAAGAGATTGCCAAAGTTATGTATCATGTACCTGAGGAGTAGAAAGACTTTTATAGAAATATGATAATGTGGCCATCGACAAATACAGAGCGTGGAAATGACAATAGTGAATGATGTGTTGTAATGACCCTATGACACATTTTCTAAAATGCACTTTTTTATTTCATAATTTTATTAATATTATTCTACTTGTATTTCTTTTCATTGTAACATTTATCCTGGTATTAATTAGAAAAAATATTTTTAGCTTTTAACCCAATTTTTTTCCTTGTGACATCAAAAAGGAAAGATTTCAACATTTTCTAAACTATACATATGCATAGATATTAAAATTATAGAAATATAATCATATGGGCAGTGTTAAGAAGGGGTTAAGAAACAATCATTTGCAGTTGTAAGTTTTGTCATTTTACCAATAGTTTTTTAGAAAAATTAGGTTTTTTGACTTCCTAAAAGTAAGGTTAAACGAAATCTTTTCCTTTTTAATCTCACGCATTCAATTAACAATCAGTCTTTTGTAAAGCTTAAAGAAGATATCCTTTTAAAAATATTCGGATAATCATAAAAGTACTGCTAAAATTTCTTTCTTTTTTTTTTTTTTCTTCATATTTTTTTTTTTTTTATTTCTGAAAATGTTGAAAAGAGATTTGAAGATTTCTGGAATCAATAGTTGAAAACGTATTTTTGAATAAATCCATAGGTTTTTTTTTATGTAAAAGTTGATGACGTTGGCGTGGGGTATGAATCATCAAAGTATTGTTCTATCACTGTATATGGATAATTGCGTAAAAAAATCTTCCAAATTTAAAGAAAAAGTTACTTTAAAATTCCTTGAAGAGCATTCTGATAATTCATTTCTCCATACAATTATGTTTGATAACTAATGACATTCTTAAAAACGTAGACAAATTCATAATTCAAAGTTCACTAGTTTTTCAAATTTCTGCAATTATCTTTATCTATCAACTTTCTAAAACCTAATTCTTTAAAATTAACTGTTCCCATTGTCCTTTCAGCTGAGTAATTGTCTTTAATGTGGTACAGTCTTATCTAAGATGCTTGATTGACATACCTGAGTTTTTTTTTTCATCTCTTACTTTTAGATCTTAATCTCTATCTTATATCCAGCGTCTATCTCTCCTTTTCTTATTTCCACTTAATTATCTTTCCTATCTTGACCACGTCCTGTCTTTCTTATTAGATCTTCCTTAATTTCCTCCTTAAAGTTAACTCCTACGAGTTGATCTTGTCTTCTCGGCATCGAAGCGTATTTCGAAGTAACCTAAAGTCTAGGTTTGTCTTTGGTTCGATCTTTAACGCAGCTGACACTTTAAAGGAAAGTGCTTTGGAAGTTAGAGGGTTGCTAAAAGACAATTTGGTTTAGGCATTCTAAACTTCATGTCTGAAAGAGTTGAAGATTGTTTTGAAAGTCAAATCTGAACATGAAGTAAAACTCACCCTAATTTCAATGTTTAACTCGTCTTAAACACATCCATTAGAGCCAATAAGAAGCTAATGCTCTTTAAGATGAGATAGTTACTTGTTATAGCTTCTAACAAGTAAGCCTTCTCTCCTTTGATACCGGTTTTCCGGAACCCCACATATTTTCTGAAAGCTTATGTCACAAGAAGAAAAACTGTGAAATCTTAAGGGCAAAGGGCCAAGCGTTTAGGAGCTATAGGACCCACAAAGTATCAGTAAAGTGTTGGAAAAATGACACCAAAAGTCGCTAAAATGCTCGTTTCACGTACTTATATGAATTAATAATATGGTAAGAAGGTGGAGATCTCAATATAAAGGAAGAAACAACTCGTTGAAACGAAACAACTTAATTTTTTATTACAGTTAAAGAAGTGTTGTTGTTTTTGGATTACTGTGAAATTGTAATGTAATGTATGCATAAACAAACAAGAAGTTCATGAAAAAAGTTTCTTTCTTAAAAATTGTCTGTAATTTTTAATTTCTAATTCTTTTTATTAATACTTTTGTTTTTCTTTCTTTAAAGTCGCAAAATACCATACAAACTATACATTTTGTCGGGAAAAGACTCGGAAAAAAAGTCCACATTCATCAACATTGAATATATCGCAATGTTCATACCGCTTCAAAATGTCATCTAACACGGATTTCTTTCAATCACTTAAAACGCTGTCATCCACATCACCGGCTTCACCACACACTTTTTAAAAATTAAGTCATTTCTTAATTTAAATCTCTGTATCCATCCATTGCTCACCATAAAATCGTTCTCTCCTAATTCGGCGGCTATCTGTAGAGCTTTTTCTTTCAGTACTTAGCACGATATCGGCACATTATGTGCTCTAGCAAATTTTATCCATTGGAGAAGGCCTTCTTCATACTTTCTCGTACGGTGATAAATGCTTCCTTTTTCTCTTTCCATTACATGTTTCTGAAACAGTATGCGAGGATAGAATATTGTTGAGAGTCGTTTGTGGTATCCCATGCTCTTTGGCAAAACATGCTTTCGATACATTAGAGTTTTCAAAATCTTCGAAGATTTTCTTTTTCTCTGATAGAGACAACGTTTTTCTTTTAGTCGACATCATAACACAAGCACAGAAACGGTTGGAATGAGATCCTTTTCTACGACTTCCTGGTGAACAAACGGATGATTACGATGGACACGTGACCCGATGGAAGCGGAGAAATATCCATCCCACTCGCTCCAGGCGTGGGAAAGCTATCCTCTCCGTCAGAAGGAGAAATGATGCCGATAAAAGATCGTACCCACGGAAAAATTCTTGGACTTGAATCAGTGTGGCACTGAAATCACAGGCAAAAGTGACCTTATATGCGATTACGATATTTAAGACCTGACCATATATCCGATATTCCATATCATAGAATTCCTATTCAATGAGCCGGGACTTTAGAAAAGTGACCTTATATGGGGGGGGGGGACCTTATATCGAGGTCTGACTGTATTTTGGAGACAAAATATTCGTCGGATATTTTTTGGTATTTTTTTTTTTCTTTTGTGGAAAATTTATGAGTTTATCTTGACTGAGATTATCTCTCAAGCAGATACATTTATTATTACCACGATTGTTTTCCTTGCTAGATCAATATTGTTAAAAAATTTGAAAAAAAGTAAAATAAAAAAAAAAAAATCTAAAAAAAGTTTCTTTACAGTTCAGTTTACTTTCTCTTCGGTTTTGATGAAATATTTGTTGACTCGTATAGTTTACGTATAAAAGTATAATATCGGTAAAAGAAGTTAACTATTGAATATTAGTATAATTAGTATTCTGAATCAGCTGCTGTTCTTATTTACTGTTTTTGTTACTATTTAATCTTACGATAACTTCTCTAGTTTTATATTCAGTATTATACGATTATTTTATGTATTTCTTCTTTTCTGTGCAAAAATATTTAGATTCTTTGTTAGTGGACTACAGGTCCCAAGATCAATACCGGCAAAGGACGTGAATTTTGGCAGCATTTGTTTTCTATACAGACAGACCAAAAGCAAATTACCTTAATCCTTTGTCAAATGGATACCAGCTTTCATTTTTTTGCGATATTTTCCTTTGAGAAATGGAAATATATTTTGTTAAAAATGTTCTCTTGATATGTGTTCTTAGCAAGTTGTAAGCATTTAAAAAGAAAAAACAAACTTTCTTAGTTCTTTCATATAAAATGACACCTTATCGTTTTGTCTTCCATTCCTTCGGCTGATAATCATGGGATCCTCTACCTCCTTTGTCTATCCATCCCTGTGAATTACCCAAACCGAAATAACTTTTTCTTATTAATTTTAAGGAAGATTTATTAAGTTGATCACTAAATTCTGCTTTTAAAGAAAAAGTTCTACCATTTAATTATTACTAATGATTTTAGTAATTATATATGCTTCATGCTAGAATTTAATGTGGCCAACGCACATATTAAAGGATAAAAAGTTAAAACATTAAAAAGATAAAAACTACAGTTTCAACTCAACACCGCGAGCCGTTGGCAAGTGGCTTAAGACAAGAAGACAGCGGTTTATATTGAAAAGGCAAACCAATGAAAAAGCTGGGCAATGGAATGACAAACATGACCTGACATCTAACGATCCAGCAAAGAACTACAAAAGAAATAAAACAAAAGAACAACAAATGAAATTTGAAAAAAAAAAAAAACGTATGGCCCAGTATAAGGCGGCGGTTCGTACAAATGACTTCAATTATTTAACCGCTATTCATGTACGGGAAACCGGGCTTGTGTTAGATTACGAACGTCCGGTTATTGTTTGCCACGAAGAGCATGAATTACGTCGTAAATGTAGGGAGTCCCTTCGAATTTTAATGGATCCCCTGTGTTACAACGATACGCTATCCGTAAAATCTATTTATTTTTATGGTTTTCCCAGGAAAGATAGGGACACGGGTGGCTTTGATTAATAGCTTTAATTATTATTATACTATTATTATTTATT